>JAOTQR010004218.1:0-12526 GCA_025774065.1 Solanum ossicruentum | reverse complement strand
TTCCTATTTCGGAGAAGTAACCCCCTTTATGGGAACCCATCCCATTTCGGGGTGGATTTCATGATAAAGTGCACTAAATGGATCCACCAGTATACCAAGTGTAAATTATAATCCTAAGTTAGCACATATTTTGACTAAAGGAGTGTGGACCCTTGAAGATAGTCCACGCTGACATCCAATTCATTGGTGATAAGTCTAATCCCACGGAATACTTGTAATAATCTTACTTTAATAACTTGTAACAAACATAGGAACATGACATGAGTAGCTCTTAAACATGCTTGACCTCTAATGGTGAGCCTAACTTGAAACATGGGAGTAACAATAATAATACATGAACCCTTGCTTTAACATGAATGACCCACAAGAGGTAGAAATCTTTAAAATAGGGCTAAACTTGACACTTGCATAACCATAGATAATTTCATGAATTAACTATATACTTGAAAGCCCTTAATCATCATATAGTCACTTTACTTGTAAATCATGAAATAGATCATCAATAACTTGAGAATTCTTAACTTGACAAATAATCAAACACTTAGTGGGTTCATTATACTAGTTGAAAATCATGCAATTCGAGAGTGAAAAAATAAGAGAAAACTCAATGTAAATGAACCGACCAACATATAATAAAACCCCCATGTATGGTACCTTGAAATCCATCATCAAATCTAATAGATCATAGTTTCATAGCTCAAAACATGCAAGTCTCAATAGATAAAGATCATCCCATAGTGTAAGATCAAAATAGATATTCATGTGTTATCAACAATACTTGATAAAACCCCTAGCATAATCTATAATCATAATCAATAATAAGAGATACCCCTAGAAGATACAACTTGAAAACATGCAACTTTCATAAAAAGGAAGATTGGGCTCCATGGGTGAAAGGACCCAATGGATGAAAATCACATACCTCAAACTTGGGTTTTCTTGAGATGAGCTTGTAGAGAACCTGGAGCTTGAAGAGAATCCTTGAGTTCCAAAGTTAGGCTCGAAATCCTTTGAATTTGAATGAGATATTTGGTTAAGTCTTGGAGAGGTCTTTGAGAGGGTCTTGAGTGATATAGAGTTGAAAAATTGCTAAGTATAAGTGTTTTCACGCATAAGTGGACATGGGGCTACGACCCTAATGTCCTTGGCCAAGATAGAAAAACTAAGAAAAAACTTACACTGGTTCACGTCTGGTCTATGATGTGGATCCAATGTGAAGGTAAGATTAACACTGATCCGCGCCTCTGACATGTCGTGGCTAGGGCGTGGGCAGACACTAGATAAGGAAAATTAGTAAAAATTATTTTTCACTGCGAGCCCTCTAAAATCAGGGTTAAACTCATTTTTCACTCAATTATTTCCCTGATTAAGAATATGAAGTTGGATTTTCGATGTCACTTACGAATTTTGAGATATATGGAAATTATGATTATGGGTATTTTCGAAGCACATTTTTGGGACATTTCAGTATGCCACTTCTATACAATTTGGGTTGACATAATACTTTCTAAAATATTAAGAGTTTAATATGCAACATATTAATCAAAAGTTAATAATGAATTCAAAATAGTTACAGGTATATGATTTTTTCCTAGAGGTAGTTCAGTCGATTTCAGGTTCCAGTTCATGGCGTAAGAACCTTTCAAAATAATTTAAATCAATATCAACTAGATTTTTATACATTGCCTATACTATTGTAGTACATGCTAAAAGTTATTACCAATGTAAAAATACGAAGAAATAAGACTTACTACTTTCCGTTTCATACAATCTCCTCAAAATGAATGGTAATTTATTATAAGAACAAGCTCGTCGGCTCCAAATTAACTAAACACGCCAAAATTTTAAGTTACAAATCATGGTTTCAAAATTTGCACTAGCCTCCAAATTTACATATACATATGCAACAAGAGAATCATGTACATGTCCCAACTACTATAATGTATATATCTAGATACAAATGTGATCCTTTTCATAACTCCCAAAATTTATCTCCAATGGTCATCCTCAAGCATAATCTCGGACATTCCCTACGATAGAAACAACTATTGTTGAGCATAAAGCTTAGTGGTGTAAAAGTTGTAAGTTGGAAGCTTTCGATTTCTCAATTTACCTTTCTTAAGTCAAATGGCAACACAATTGGAATAAATAAATAGACCAAGTTAAAAAAGTATATCAATGGTATCAAGTATGATATTTAAAGATCCAAGTATCAAGAATTCCTGAAACCATTTTTTCAGGACATTCAAATGACAAGTTTCACAAATATGTATGTCATGCCAATACACCAAACATAATCAAGTATTAAGAAGGACCGAAGCCCTATATCTAGAAGGGTGAAACCCAATTATCAAGAGAACAAAGAACCATATTAAGAGTGGCATTCTAGTTCGTGCTTAAAATGGACTATTAACTTACTTATGATGAACCAAAAATCCACATTCAAGATGGTGACAAAGTGACAACCATAAGAAGGACAAAGTCCACAAGAATATTAAATCGGACATTCCGTACAAATGGACAAATTAAGCAAGTATCTTGCAAGTCTCAAAAGATATCAACACCATAAGATCAAATAATAGGAACATAGCTAAGATACTAAGATAAAATTCAAAAGTTATAGTAGGTAACAAGAGCACAAGAACAAGGTTTTACATGAACCTTAATCTTTTAGCACGCAATCGACCCTACCGAGTTCAAGTCATTGATCAATACAACATCAGTTTCTTCAACCAATTTTCTTAACAAGAGTATAACCACCTTGATATTCAATTCAAATACTCATTTAATATTGAGCACTTTTAAAAGATAAAATCTAATAGGATAGATACCAAAAGTGAGCCCTATTTGTGCAAATCACAGCCCTCTGGGCAGCTTGTCTGCCTTGCATTGGAACTAGATTTTGAATTAATAAATGGAAAACTAGGGTTTTCAGTGTGCATAAACATTGTAGGTATATGAATTTAGATTGAAAACAATTAAGAATCACTTCAAAATACCTTTTGTCCAAGAATTTATATTTGAAACACTAGCTACACAACCAGTGATTTCTATGTCAAAAATCTGGACAGAACTTGCCCAAAATTGCATCCAGTGTTTTGGATCCATAACTACCAAATTTGGTCCTATCATAAGTATAAGAGTTGTATATACATGTATTGGGGTTGTAAAGAACCGATATAACTCATGAAATACATCCTGTACATCAAGATATGCTTCAAATACTAACAACAATACATAGAAGGTTTCTCGAACAGAAACACTGGCTAGAACTTTCACTATGTTTCATCCCCTTTCCAGATACATAAATGAAACTTTAGACTTACCCCCAGGTACAAAGGTTATAGATATATGTGTTAGCTTTCCAAAACATATTTCCACACTAACAACAAAGCTATATACAGCGAGATATTTGTAGGTTACTAACCATTACAGAGTATCCAAAAAGAATTTAGTTACTTACCAATAAGTAGAGGGTTTCTTGAGTTATTCTTAAAGGAACTACATAACTAAACACAATCTGGTTGCTTACTAGTGAGATATTCGCGTGTTCCTTTCATGATATTTTTGAAGTACAGGTATATTAAGCAGTTTATAAGGTTCCTATAATTCTTGGAACCAACTTACCTTAGGGAGAAAGATATATTATACTAAAATCAAATTATAAAGGCTTCCCCAAAAAAGGTGGCTGCCCAAATTTCTTTTTTTCTTGTATTTTTTCTTTTCAATCACACCTTAACACCTTATATCGATTATTAAGGCTTGTATAATATATATACAAGTTCATAAAAGTAAACCAAACTACACTAAGATAACCTATGTTGATAAGATAAGACACCATCCTCTATTAATGAAAAACCATGTCTTTCCCATCTTGAAATTCTTTGGTCAATTTCATGAGTTTCTCATCTAACTTTTGTTCTTCTCTAACCTGTTCAAGCAATTCGGGTTTAACTTACAGTTGGGCAACAATCGGTCCTTATGAATCAAGTGCAATACGAATGTTCATGGCTCTTAACTTAAGAAGAAAGGGCAATAGACTCAAGGATAGGCTTGTAAAGGCTTTCTGACTTAAGGCAGTTGCAACAACATTCTCTTTACCTAGATGATAATTGATAGTGAAATCATAACCTTAATGAGCTCAAGCCATCTACATTGCCTTAGGTTCAACTCTAATGGAGTACCCAAATATAAATAATGTCTCCATATCTTTAAGGCAAATACTATAGCAGCGAGTTCCAGATCATGAGTAGTATAATTCAATTCACGTGGCTTTAATTTCGAGAGTCATGAGAAATAACTTTCCCTTCCTGCATCAAAATAGACCCTAAACCATGATGAGATGTATCGTTGTAGATCATATATTCCTTCCCCTCTATTGGTAGAGTAAGTATGGGACCTTGTGTCAACAACAATTTAAGAGTTTCAAAACTCTCTTGACATTTGTTGTCCCAAGTAAGCTTTTTGTCCTTCATGAAGAGTTTGGTCAAAGGAGAGGATATAATGGAGAAGCCTTCCACCTATCCTGCCAAGCCAAGGAAGCTTCTTACTTCAATGGAACTTTTGGGAGGTTCTCATTCAACAATTGCTTGGATTTTACTAGGATCCACCTGTGCACCGTTTGCTAACATGACGTTCCCTCAAAAGGCCATTTCATTTAGCCAAAATTCATAGTTGGAAAGCTTGGTATAAAGTTTCTTCTCTTTCAAAATTTGCAAAACAATTCGGAGGTGCTTATCATGATCTTCACTACCCTTGGAATACACTAAGATATTATCAATAAAACTACCACAAATTAATCTAGATATTGCTTGAATATTCGACTCACTAGTTTTATGAATATCGCGACAACATTAGTCAATCTGAATAACATCACCAAAAATTCATAATGACCATGTCTTAAAGCAGTTTTTGGAATATCTTTCTCTCTAATGCGCAACTGATGATATGCAAACCTCAAATTGATCTTTGAGAGTAAATTAGCACCCCTTGGCTGATTAAATAAATCATCAATCTTTGGTAGTGGATGTCTTTTCTTTACTATTGTTTTCTTCAATTGTCTATAGTCAATACACAACCTAAGAGTTTTATCCTTCTTCTTTACAAATAAAATAAGGGCTCCCTAATGGGAAACACTGGGATGGATAAAACCCTTCTCAAGAAGTTCTTGTAACTATGTTTTCAACTCTTTTAGTTCTGTTGGAGCTATCCTATAAGGGGTACTAGAAATAGGAGTAGATCGGGAATAAGCTCGATTGGAAATTCAACTACCCTTTTTGGGGGTAACCTAGGAAGAATTTTTGGAAAGACTTATGGAAAATAACACACAGTATGTATATACTTAAGATTAGGACTCTCCATCCATGTATCGATTATGTTAGTAAGGTGTATATCACAACCCTGTCGAATCATCTTTCTTGCCAGGGCCTCAAAAATAATACTAGATGTCAATGATCACTCACCTTGTACAATGATATGAGAAAATGCAGGGTCCTTAAAGGTCATATTCTTTGACCTACAATCCACTAATGCAAGATAGTTATAAAGAACTTATTCTAAAGAGTTATTATCAAAGATTATAACAAATTTTAATCTATATTATGCAAAGAGATAAATACTTAATCCTTTCAAATTCTTCAATTTTAAAATCCTAGCTAATATTGTAAGATATCCTCTTCTGGATGAAATACTTGCACGCCTTAATGTGTGCCGGCAAAGTTGAAATCTCCTAGGCAACTTGAAAGTCATTGAATTTTTGTAGAAACTGTCGGGGGAGAATCTCTTGGGTTCCTACAAAAGTTTTCCACCATTCATGGAACCATCTAGGAATAATAGACTTAACCAGATCTTGGTTGTATTTGATAAACCAAGTATGACTTGGTCTGAGGTACATAAAGTTAAACCATGCTTGCTTGTAGGTGTACCAGTTGTAGGTATGGGGTATGTGGAGCATACTCAAAGGTATGGGAATACGTAAATGGTAACGGGCAATTCAAATGGATTCAAGAATTTTTCTAATGGTACATCTTGAGTATTGAAGACAATCGGGGTCTCTTTCTCCGTAGGTGTGCTCGATTTTTATAGAATCAGTGTCTACAAGGATTGCTTCAAAATACAATCGGGTGAAAAGAGGGTCATGGCCATCTACATAGTTCTGGTTGTTGTAACAGGGCTTTATTAAGTGTAGCACCCTGCCATTTTCAAAGTCCTTGTTTAGGGCTAGGATTGGAATTACCTTGGAGGTAACATATTCAAAGGTCTCTTTGGTTAGAACCTGTGATTGTTTAGTCGAGGCTCTAGGGTCTACGGGTTGGGCAAAAGATTTAGGAACCTTCATCTCATAACTTTTCTTGGTTTGACAATAAACTGATCCTTCAAAGAAGATCCGGATTAAGGTTTTGGGCTTGGAATTTTTGGGAGGTCTGCAAGGACAGAAAATTTATTTTTTCCCGGGCTTAGGCCAGGTGAAGGTAAAGGGGGAAAAAAAGGCCTTAGTTGGACTAGGCTTGGAGAGACTGGGGAGAAAGGTCTGGTCGATGGCAGCTGCATTTCCTATTTGACATTCTTAAAAGGGGAGTTAGGTCTTGAAGGCTTCATGACCCTGTAGAAATTCTCAGGTTAGGAAATCAGGAAGGGAGTTGTTTTCTCTTTTAATAAATTCTATTTGAAAATCAAAACTAGATAGTAGAGCTTGCCATCTAGCGAAGATTTGTTCTGAAACCAAATTTTTAACATCCTTTTGTAAAATTTCTTTAGCAGATTTACAAAATCAACTCTGAGCAAAAATTCCTTAATTTACCATGTCATCTTGGAATTAGTGATACATAGCACTATAGAAAGAACTTCCTTTTTAATAGTACTATAGTTTTTCTGGGCGGAGTTCCAGACTCCGAAAGTAAACCTCACTAGCTGCTCACCGCTATCTGGGTTGACAAGCTGCTTAAGAATACCTTCGTAACCTAATTCAAAGACATTAATTTCTACAATCATAAAGGCTTCAGGGTTAGAAATCCCTAAACAAGGAAGGTTCTGAACTAACCTCTTAATCTTCTTAACACTATTAGTTTGCTCATCACTCCAAGGTGAAGGATTTTTCCTAAGTCTCTTGTAAAGGGGTTCATAGACCTGCCTAATGTTAGAAATAAAATCTGCAACATAATTAAGGCTTCCTAAGAACCTCTAAAGCTGGGTTTTGTCCTTGATTTCAATAGGGAATTTATTAGAGAATTCTATGGTTCTACAAATAGGTTTGTGACTTCCTTGATACAAGTCATGACCTAGAAATCTAATAGAGGTTTGAAAAAGCTTAATCTTTTTCGCGCTAACAACCAAACCATTATTTTTTACGACATTAAAGGAGGTATTCAAATGTTTAAAATGAGAATCTATGTCCTCAGAAAAGATTAGCACATCATCAATATAAACAATTGACATATAACTATATGGATTAAAAATGTTATTCATGATATTCTGGAATTCAGAAGGGGCATTTTTCAATCCAAAAGGCATCACATTTCACTCATAGTGGCCAAAAGGTACATTGAAAGCATTTTTATACTTGTCCTTTTCAACAATTTGGATCTGCTAGAATCCAGATTTCATATCAAATTTACTATAAAGATTTGCTTTATAAGTTCGCTTCAAAAGATCCCTTTTATTAGGGATCGGGTGCCTGATCCATTTTAGGACAGAGTTGAGAGGCTTGTAATTGATTACAAGCCTGGGAGCGCCTCTTTCCTTTTCTGCAGTATTATTTACATAAAATACAGAACAACTCCCAGGGGAGTTAGAGGGGCAAATGATACCATTTTTAAGTAAATGATTAATTTCTATTTTACAAACTTCCAACATTTCATGGTTCATTTGAATCGGTCTAGCCTTGGTAGGAATATTTCGTTCATCAAAACCATTTATGTAAGGGAGTTCTACGGAATGCTTCTTTGTTTTCCAAAAAGCAGTGGGCAAATCAGAGCAAATTTCAGTTTCAAACTTCTTTTGAAGGGAATCGATTTTAGTGACCATTCCCGGGGTTTTCAAAATTTGCTTAATTTGCTCAATTTTAATTTCTTCCTTTAAGAAAGAGATGTTGTTAGAAAGTCTATTAATTTTAAAAATAGTTTTATTTTTTGAAAAGGTGCTTTCTTCAGGAGAAGTTGATTTTAGAAACGTGAAGAAAACCTTTTGATTAAGGATAGTAGCATGAATTCCATCAATAGCATCCGTATAAGGTTTCAACTGATTAATAAAAGGTAAACCTAAAATGATATCTTCATTGATATTTTCAGTGATGACAAAATCATTTGTGAAAAACAAATATGATTATTACAAATATGCGCCTTAGACAATTTGTAATTAATCTTCATCCGCTCTCCCGTAGTGGAGTACAGACGGGTAGTACTTTTTTCTAAGTACTTCAAAGGGGTGAGGCCTTTCAAAATACAATTGCGATCAGCTCCACTGTTAAGCAATGCAATTTTGTTAAGGACTAAGTCTTTAGCAATAACCAATTTGATGGGTATGTGCTAACTTAGAGATTTGAGAGTAGTAATCACATGATGGGGATCTTGAGGGGAATCATATTGTTCAGGTTGTTCACCAGGAAAGCTGGGTTCAACTAGATGATCAGAATCTGGGAAAATGACAGACTTTCCCTTATCATTTTGAGAGGAAACATCACAAAGAACCTGAGAGGTGAGAGCATCTAATTCAACTTTCTCAAGAAGGGATTTGATCCCCTTGACCTCTTGCTTAAGAGAATTCATTTCTTCTCATAGCTCAGAGACAGAAGGTTCAAAGGGTTTATCGAATCTGGCTATAAAATTCTTCATACTAAAAGGCTCTACGGACCTAGACTGCTTCTTGTCTTGAGAGCTAATTATAATCTTTTGCAGCTATGAAAGGTACTTAGCTCGGGAATCATGATCCTTAATATGGTCAATGATATCAAAGAGAACTTCTTTAGAATCCTTGGTGATAACCTGAACGGTATTCTTTGTGCAGTCACAAAAGCAACCATCACAAGAACATTCCTTACCAGATTGGCTTTCATTAGTTTTATATGCGATATTGATGTTTTCTTTGTTGCTATATTCTTCTGATGAAGAGTAATCTGAGGAAGGCTCAGACTCACTATCTTGGAGGATAGAAAAGAGCTTTTCCCTGGTATCATCGTCAAAACCTAGAAGGTTAATCTTATTCTTCTTACGAGAAGACTTACACTGGTTGGCTCTATGACTAGACTTACCACAGTTCCAACAAACATCTTCCTTATTGGAAAGTCTACACTTCTTAAGCTTCCCTCTTAGGTTTCTCAAACTTATCTTTGGAAGTACTAGGCCTGGGTATTCTAGACTTGCGGGAAGACTTTCTAGATATCTTCTTGGCTACCTTAGATGGGGGTGAGTCAAGTTTTTATAAACCAAAGTCATGGCAGAAACTATCTAACTCAGCTCTAGAGGTCAACCTATCCTTTTTAAGTTGACTCTTAAGCTTAAGGTCAGTGCAAAGCTCTAGGCCTACAATGTTGATGAAACTAGTTATGTCTCCATAGGTCATTTGGCCATAAGGTATTTTGCCTTCGATCTAACACTAATTTTGGTCCTAACCTTGTCAGCAAACAATGGGGGTAGACCACTAATAAATCTCTCTTTCCAGAAATCACTATCACAGTGGGGTCGAATCATGACCTTAGAAAGGAAGTTATCTTTATACCACCTAAAGAAGGTCAACTTGGGGCATGACAAATTGTTTAGGATTTCTAGACTCCTATCTTGAAAGAGTTTAGGCTCACCTCCAAAGTGCTTAGCAATGTGGTAGAGGAGGGTGGCATAGGCATCCTCTTTGGGTTACTGGACAGTCATTTTGGTACCACCTTCAATTTTTATATGGTAGCGACAGTAGTTGCATTGAAAATACTATTTTCAGACTATTAGTGAAATAATTATCCCACCAATGCCTAAGCCAACCAGTGAATCTTGCAGCAATTAGGGTTGTTGCCTCTTTGTCAGAAAAACCCCTAATTTTATAGGCAGTGATAGCAACACCCATATCATGGAGCTTATTGTAGATCTGATGTTCAGCCATTCCATCAATATTCCATTCAGTGATGTCGCTGCCAGAATGAGAAGAAGTGGAGAGAAAAGCATTTTCCTCGAACTGAGTTTCGGGAAAGGAAGGGCGACCATAATAGTTTTTCCGAGTACGATATCAGGAATGAGTCAATTTGGAAAGTGTGTTCTTAGTCAGGGTGTGAACACTTTCTTTCTCCTTCCCTTTACCCAATTTATCAGAGATACTAAAATAAGTTAATTGCTCATTGATTTGGTCAAGAAGTTTTCCAGAAACTTTAAAATCATCACTGAGTTTAGGAAATTTATCTTTTGAAAACTCAGGGGGTTTGAAGATAGGGTTAGGCTCAAACATACCAAGACTAGTACTGGGCCTGGAAGAACTGGGAGCAGAGAAAATCAATTTTGCTTCGGTTTCTTCAAGTTGTTGAGAAACAGTATACAAAGTCGATTGGTATATTATTTTGCTCAATAACCTTATCCAAATATTTTTTCAACGCAGTAAGATTAGGTTTTTCACTCTTAAGTTTAAAAGGTGAGGAAGTGACAATATCATTAGCATGAGGAATTTTGATTCCTTCAAGAGGGGGAATGGTAGACTCTACAACTTTGTTAGTCTGAGTATACCATTTTTTAACAAGAACAGAAAGAGACTCCTTTTGGTCATCCAATTTTCCAGAGATTTCAAACCATTTAAAAAGTTCAATACCACATTTTAAACATTTCATATCAGAAATCCAATCTTTTGAAAATAAAGATTTTTGTTCCTGACAAAAGGTATTTGCATACCACAAAGTTTTGAACCTATTTTCCCCATACCTTACAATACTAGTACAATTGAAATGAAGCATGATATGGTTTGGTCAAATTAGCGCCCATTTTTAAAAGTGCTCGAATTTCGCATTATAGGGGGATATGTGCGTCTAGCGCTTAAGAGGGCCGAGTGTATACATGTTTTGTGTCGAATTGAGAAGATTGTGACCTTAAATGAAGTGAGAGAATTGATGTGCTTGTAGGACTTAGGAAGTTAGTAGGTGAGTCACCTACTTGCTTAGCTTAAATTTGCTAGCTAAATGGAGACGAGGCTCAACGTCGAATTTGTCTAAATTCGATTATGAATAAAGTACATGTCAAGGGTGTAAATTTGGCCCATGTTTTAGCATCATAAAGGGGCTACATTTTCAGCCCAAGAAGCATATTAAAAAGGGCCCAAAGACATCACAACACATTTAGCAAATTGGGCCCAAAACTAAGTGAAAATTAGAAAATAGGCAGCCCAAGTTCATCAAGTTGGTACTCCAAAAAGGCCCAAGTGAAAGGGGCAAGGAGCTGCATCACCTTCTTGGTGAAGTAAGGCTGATAATGCCTCATTAGGTCGGCCAAAGAACACCATAAAAAAGGGTCAAAGCAGCTCCCAAAAGTCATTTCTCAACTTGACTACACAAAAATCAGATTTGCTCTCTAAATTTCCTCTCAACTTTTCTCAACGTTTTGAAGCAGCCAAATGACTATTTGAGGGTGCTTAAGGAGCCTCTAAACCTTGAAGAAAAAGATATGTAATTATAGTTGTGTATTTAGTATAGTTTCATCATGAAAAACAAGACATAGATGCTAGTTATGCTTGCTGAAATTGTTAGACAGCATGTGTGTAGAAAGTTGCTGCACATTTTCCTTTTGTTTTAGTGACTTATTCTATAGTTTGTGGGATGAATTATGAAGAAAATTTTAAGTTATTAACATGGTTTGAGTTATAAACATCACCCTAAGGTGGCTGCCCTGATTTTGGTTTCATTTAACAAACGCGTTTTATTGTGTTATCTTAAGTGTAATGTCGATTGGTACTTGTGGACTGTTGAATAGAAGGCTATTTCCTCAAGTCCTAAATGAATGATTTTCTACTGTTTTGGGACTGGTTCAAGGCTGCAACAATTTGGTTAAAGTTGGAATAGGTTTGGGATTTTTGACGTTGAAATGTAGCGAAGGAAGGCCACACTATAGTTGATTTAGATGGGGTCCTCTGACTTAATGGCAGGTTATGCTTTCCTAGAGTGGGGGATATGATCCAGCCAATTCTACAGGAGGCATTTGGTTCTCAATATTCTATCCATTCGAGTATAAGTATGATATACCAAGATACGAGGAAGCATTACTGGTGGGATAGCAGGAGGAGAGATATTACAACCTATGTATCGCATTGTCTCAGTTGCTAGTAGGTTATTGCCGAGCATCAGTGGCCTGGAGGGACACTCCAGCCATTTCCCATTCCTGAGTGGAAGTGGGAGCGGGTAACTATAGACTTTGTTGTGGTACTTCCTTATACTTTCAGGGGTTATAATAGCATTTGGGTGATATTTCATGATTGACTAAGTTTTCACACTTTATTTTGGTTCATTTGACCTTCGAATGTTGAGCGATTAGCTTATGTATATGTTTAGAAGATAGTTTGATTACACGGGGTG
>JAOTQR010004197.1:3494-18817 GCA_025774065.1 Solanum ossicruentum | reverse complement strand
ATTGGAAATGGCATTTTCTGTACGGGCGAGTTTTACAAAAATGGGTATAAATCCTTCATGTAAACTCAGAATGAGGTGAACCAAAGTGTTTTCGAAAGCTAATTCAAATGTCTTTCAGTTGGTAGGTCGTGAACCACCCAATTCTTTGTTTTCTAAGGGATATTCCCCTTCAAATTGGACCCTCCTGAATATCATATTTTGCTATTTTAGGATTTTGATACGGTTGCTCTAAAATTTGAGTTAGACCCATTTCCCACTAAATTTGACCCCCTAAATAAGAAAATGAAATCGGACTTTTAAAATAACAAATGAAATTTTAGATATATGGAAAACAAGATTCTGGGCACTTCTGAGGCACGTTTTTCAGCACTTTTTTGGGTCGTTTCAATATCTCCCCCTTAGGAACATTTGTCCCAGAATGTAGAAGCACGTACAAGACAAGAGTAATCATGAATAAATCAGCCCCAACATGAATGCAACATTACATTTAAAACACCATTTTCAAAATCTCAACATAGGTGTAAAATCATCATAAGCTTGCCAACTTAAACATGAATGCATATGAATGACATAGCGACTGAAATGGAAGACTTGAAATCATAAAAGGACTTGACGTGTTATCATAAGCTTGAATAGAATGAAAGAGATACAGATATTGCTCCTCCATTCCTGCTCCGGCTCCCCGAGATGCACATACGAATAGACGACTCTTCCCAAAGGGCCTTGAAGAATGCTACATCATTATCAATCCATGTTACCACTCATCCACCCAACACCTCCCACCAGGACCTTATCTTAAGACAGATTACCCACCTTAATACCCACAACCTCAAAGTGTTCTATAACACTAAGTCACCAACACATCATATCCACCTAGAAGCATGACAAACCGGATTAACCATATCTACACCCAAAGGCAATCCCTAAGCACAAGCATCTTTTACCAACCTCCCTTTACACTTTATAAGGATTCACAATCCTAAACTCAATTGTCAAGCATACATAAACCTAACACACTTGGTACCATAACCACCATCTCCCCCTTGGGAGACAACCTCCACTCAATCATCTTCTCACCAAGACTTCCAACTCTAATAAGATTGACTCAAGGCCTTGCCTAATCTAGTCCTCTTATCCCAAGATGATTTGGAACAATCAAGAATCCTATACTACCATTCTCAACTTCCTTCAACCTAACTCTCTATCTAATTCCCTATCAACACCATATGCTAGGCTACCTAAAGTACCAATTGCAACAATAACCTTACCGAAAAAAAGCTAATGCACACTTACATCATAATTCTTAAAGATTTCTAACCAACTTCTTGTTACCCACAATGCACACTTACCATATTTTGCAAAAAACATCTCATCCTCCAAGACTTGCAACACTACCCCCAAATGATTCACAAGCTCTAGATAAATGAATACTTCGTTACTAGAAATCACCACAAACATGGCAAGGTAGGATTTTAAGACCCTATTCAAGAAACCCACAATCATAACCAGTGCAAAAGTCAACCAAGCAACTCCATCAATACTAATAATGCTCACTCTTAATCAGAAAAGACACCTAGGGATATCACCTAGCTTCATTATCACATTGGGAAAAAACCCGAACCAAAGATCAATCTTAGAGCAGTGACTAACCCATCGTAGTTGGCAAAATAGATCGACCATAGTTACCCATCATATTATAACCTTACAGGTTCTACATTCATTAGAAACATGCCATGTAAGTAGCCCAAACTACCCCAAGACCCTCAACACACCAAGCTAAGTCATCATCCCACAAGAATACTTATAATATGCATGTACATACTCTCAAAGAGGCAATAGTCATTTTTCAAATTATTTAAATGCACAATTGGGCTTAAAAGCCAAACACCATTCATATTAATTCATACTTAAGCTCAAATGCCAAAATCATAATTTCATAGACATAATACTCATGCATAGGAATGACCCATTCACATACAAAATAGTGCAAGCATCCAAAATGCTTAAAGAGCCAAAGTCAAAGACATATATGTGATCACAATATTGTCATAACCAACCTTTTATCAAAATCATATCATAAAATGAAATTAGGTTTACCCATAAATAACTTTTCAAAAATAATACCTGTACATGAATGCATATTCTAGGAACAATGAGGAAATGACACAGGTAATTAAGACTCCATTTAAATTTAACATGAAATTGAAGTGAAAACATAATTAATTTCATATTTAAATCCACATTGTAATCTCTCATGTATGAATGATTTCAAAAGGGGAACATGCATACGTGTAACTCCATAAACCCAAGGTAAATCCTCATATAATGGTTTAAATCACATTAAAATCATCAAATAAACACAACCCATGCATCAATAGAACTTTAGGAATCATAATATTCAAATCCTAAATTAAAATAAGTAAAACCCATGTAGGTTTTCTTGTAAATAAATTTTGAGTCTCCTTGATTGGAAGGGATCAAGGATCAATCCACATGCACATGAACCCTACAAGCACCAAGGAATAACATAAGAAATTGCAACCCCTGGGACTTATCAAATCACCCTACCCACAACCTCAGGCAATAGCCCATTAAACCCAAGAGGCTCTTAATACTCGGTGAAGTCAAAGGTCTAGGATAATCTTCAATCAACTTTATCTTTCTAAGGTCCACCTTAATACCATCACTCGACACCACACAACCTAGGGGACAACCTCTTACCACCAAAATTCCTATCTCACCTACTAGCACCCAACCTTTTTCCTTAAACTTGTGGTACTACTCTCAAATGATTCACATGCACTACCTTATTAAGGAACAAACCACATTATCATCACCAAAACCACCATAAACCTATTAGAGTAGGAACTAAAGATCTTACTCATAAGACTTATAGGCATAATCAACATACTGATCAAGCCAAAGGACACTACCTCAAATTCAAAATATCAGAAAGGGGTATTCGAGGCCTCATCTACAACCAACAATAGTTCTATAAACAAAACAACTTAGGTTTAACACCTCCAATTCTAACAAGATGATAAATGCAACCCCTTACAAACTAATTGTACCTTAAGACATGAAATGGATCTACCTCCCTTGATGTCGCTTAACAACCTCCCCTTCAAAGATGTGCTCATTAGGGATTCGGGATCTAACTCTATGAGTCCTACCATCTATGAAGACACAATATGCATGCAACCATTCCATCCCTCGTATGACATCAAAATCCACTACGCCAACACCAACAAGCCATAAAGAAAGACCTAATGCAATACAGATCCAGATCAACACCTATGAAATTTCTAGCAACAATATAGCTAACCAACAGATAAGCATCAAAGGTTCACATCAAAACTCAAGGCACACAAGAAGCCCCACGATTATCTAAAAACAGAAAGAAGATATAGTGAAACTCGGATCCATCAAAATCAAAACCTTCTAGTTACCTTCCTTCACCTTCCTCTTTGAAGCGGAATGATCAACTAAAAGAGCAAAGAACATTGGTTAGAGGAGAAAGCCCTATCTCACTTCTAAAGCACGACAATGACCATGAAGAAGGGAAATATTTCCTTAAACGTCTCATAGCCTCCTACTCATAGTTGTGGTGCATAACACAACCATGAATAGTGCTTTAGACTTCGAAGACATAACAACCTAGTGCTCTGATACCATCTTTTTCACAGCCTAAACCTGGGGTCTAGACGTGATCGGCGAATAGGGAACCCAAACGAACCCCAAATAAGTTTCATAGCATATCACTACACATCCTTGGTGGCGAAACAATTAAATGATATTTGAAGAATAGAAATAAGGTAAAAGGGGACTAAGGGATAACTTCTCATAACATAGAGTCAAGAAATAATAGAATCAACTCATGGCATAAATACATAGCTTTGTCTAACAATATCTCTACTACATAAATAGTAGCGGGGGCCAAGACATAGAACCGGGCTGACCCTCATAGTCATAAGTACATGATAAAGTGAAAAGAATCTTAAATACATAGTGTGAGAGAATAATCCTTGACTCCGGAATGGAGGACTCACCAAAGGCAAACTTGAACAATCCATCTAGCCACAAGAAGACTCAATATGAGCTTTGGTCCCTACATGGTGATATCATATAGGCAAGCGTATACTTTTGTACGTTAGAATGTACTAAGTATGTGGGATTCAATGCAACAATAAATAGGCATCATAATCTAAAATGCATAACAATAGGTAATATGCATAATATAGCAATATGACACATATGATTAATGCTTATGTAAAACATGCTTAAGTAAATCATGCTCATATAAGATATCATACGTAAAGAAGAGACCAAGTTGTCTTTCTAACCGTGGTTGATTGATGATGGTCAAACCCTAATCATCCAAGGTGGTGAGGTATAAACCCCTCACATGGTTGATATTTGTCATACCCCAATCACCCAAGGTGGTGAAGTATAAATCCCTCACTTGATTGATAAGTATAAACCCCCAACTCGGTTGATGATAGTCACATCACAATCATCCTAGGTTGTGAAGTATTAACCTCTCACATGGTTGATGAGTACAAACCCCAAACTAGGTTGATGATGGTCACACTCCAATTATCCTAGGTAGTGAAGTACTAACTACTCACATGGTTGATGGGTACAAACCCTCACCTTGGTTGAGTATGGTGTAATGCAACACTTTATATAGAATTTATCATGTACATAAGCTCATTTCATCATTATATCATCATTCCTATCATATCTCATTATTTGGACCTTCAATTCCTAAAGAAACCATAATTGAACATTTTATCAAATACTTGGTGGGTGTACAATGGAGGTATAAGACCATGCAATTTTGAGATGAAATCATGTAGGAAAATTAGTGGTAAAACCTTTAATCGACCCCTTGCAACACCCCAAGACATTCACCTCAAAGTCCCTCATCAATTCCAACATTAGATCCAAGATTTGAAGATTGAAACATGCTAAAACAACCATACTTTCATGAATTAAAATCACTGTGCAATAAATTTCTCAATATACAAGTCCCACATGTAATATTAACTTTAAATCATGCAATATTAAGTAAAAGAAGGTTTAGGCACCATGGGTGGAAGGTCCCAATGGTTACTACATACCTTAGTTTTGGAGAGGTTCTTGAAGAAGACTTTAATGGAGACTCGAAGGTTGAGTGAAATCCTTGACGAAATCCTTAAGATTGGTCTTGAGTTTGGGACTTTAATTTAGGATGAAATATAAGTCTAAATGTTTGAGTGAGCTTTGGCGAGTTTTTAGGATGATATAAGGGTGAAATAAAGCTAGAAATATGTATTTTCAAGTGTGTGAACCCTTAGGCACAAGAGTTAAAAGTCTTGGACTGAAGTCAAGAGAAAATAAGACCAAAACTGACTGCTCACTAGAAATTGAATTTTCTGCACGGTTGAGTTTTACAAAAATGAGCATAAATTCTTCATCAAAACTCAAAATGAGCTGAAATGAAGTGTGTTGGAAAGCAAATTCAAAGAGCTTTCAGTTGGCTGGTTGTGGGCCACCTAGTTATGCCTCTTCAAAGTGGACCCTCCTAAATAGTGTATTTTACAATTTTTGGATTTTGATATGGTTGCACTAAAATTCAAGTTAGACTTATTTCCCACTCAATTTTACCCCCTAAATAAGAATATGAAGTTAGATTTTTAAAATAGCAAATGGATTTACAGATATATGGAAAACAAGATTTCGGACACTTTCAAGGCATGTTTTCGAGCACTTTTTTTTTTGGGTCGTTCGACTACCCACACTATCAAAATTCTCATCCAAGGAATGGTTTGCAAGAGCATTGACTGAGTCAACTATTAATCGGTTCCAATGGCCAAATTTGTACCAAATCATATAATTGCACAGAATCTGCCCCTAGCCTAATTCGATCGTTCTGGTGTTAATCGAATCTTCAAATTCCATTCCAAGGTTGTCTAATACTATTTTACTCAAAACTCATTTTATGGGTATAACTTCTTGATTAACTCAGAAATCTATATGACTCCCGAATAACACGACTAATAATCACACCAATAGTCCCGAGGTCACTATACTCGTGGTCAATTAACATAATAACAACAAAGCCACAAATATGACTCAAACAGTCATTACATATTTTCATGAAATTGAGCTTACTTTAATTATGAGATTTCAGATTATTATTTATTTGATTCAATTATGATATGTTCTATTTTTTTTTTGTTGTTGATTTTAAAGTGATTAAAGCCTTAGTATGTTTAATGCATGAATATTGTAAATACTTGAATATGCATTGTCCCTTTAAAGTTTGATCAAAGCATGAGTAATCTAAATTATGATTTGAATGTTGACTTTAGTTATGGATTTACTTAAATTTTATATTAAAATTATTTATTTAAGATTGAATCTCTATTACCCATTACTTTTTACATATCATTCATGGCAAATGCATTTATGAGTTTTGGTTTTTGATGAAAATGATTTGGTGAGTTAAGCTCACATATGTCTATTATTATGTGAGTTAAGCTCACATATGTCTATTATTCTGTGAGATATATTCTTATATGGTTATGACAAGAATGTGATTACATAAATTTTTATGCTAATCAAGTGTTCACGCCATATTGTTTACATGTGAATGAAGAGAGCTATTCATATGCATGAATATATGGGTTGAACTATGATTTGGCTTTTGAGGCCAATGATCCATGATTATGAAGGATGTATAACTTTTTAGCCCATGTATGCATTGAAATGATTTGAAATGACTTGTGCCTCTTTTGAAAGCATATATATATCTATGTATTCTTATGTGATGATGACTTAGCATCAAATGAAATTGGAGGCATCAAGGTTACTACCAAGGGCCTCTTCCTCTCTCTTGAATATATTCCAACATAAGTAGATGGTGGTCATTACTGAAATGAGCAGATCGTAAGGAATGATTACACATTTGATATGATATTATATGGAAATCCTTCTTAAATGACTGGGTCATAAGGAAGGTGTCCATCACACTGAAATGATTGGGTCATAAGGTGTGGTGTAGATTACCTTTGGCAAGTAATCTTCTCTCACCTGATGGGAGGACTACATTGAGCAAATTCATATAATAGCTCGCATGAGTTTGAGATATCGGTTATGGTCACATCCCCACTATATATGAGAATTATGGTATTTCATGCATCATGAATTTCATGGCATATCGTATATTACTCTTTATTATTATATATTTCTTTATATATATGTGCCCTTTTCATCTAATAATAAATGTAGGTTTGGTAAGTCATATGGCTTGCATGCCCGCATGCTTAGTACATTCAAACGTACTAACACATACTTTTGCCTGTATGATCTAACCATGTAAGGATCAGAGAGTACATTTATCCATCATCTGATGGCTAGTTTAGAGTTTGAGAAAACCATATATCAACCTTATGCTGCTTTTTTACATGCTATTTACATTGAGGGTGAGCCTAAGATATGTCTTGGCCCCCTTTCTATTCTATGACTATAGGCATTATTGGACTTCTTATAGACTCTTGTACGGATATATGCTATATGTTGTTATTTGGAGATTATGATTATGGCTACCTATTGAATATGGTTACTATGAATTGATTATGGGTATTATGATATAGATGTATGTTATGATATGGAAAATGTAGAAGGTCCTAAGTCCCATTTCACCCCCATATAGTGAGTCATACTTACCTACCCCTTTGTTATTATGTGCTATGTGTTACGTGAATCCATGTTAATCCATATCCTTATGGCATAGCGGGAGTACTACTTTTCCATCCCTTTGAACTATGTGTTTACTATCTTTTATATGTTTTTGAATCTATGATGTGAATATGGATACTATGAGGCTTTTCTGGGGACACTCCGATTCCCATTCGCCATGACACTCCTAGACCCTAGGTCCAGGTCATGATAGAGATGGTATCAAAGAACTAGGTATATTAATAGTCCTTGGAGTACAACATCCCACACTAAGTAGGGCCTTACACATTATTTTATAGTGCACCATTTCTATGGGTACGATGTTACAAAGCATTTTAAGAAATGTTTCACTTTTTTATGATTCATATTGTGCCATGGATCATTTCTTAAGATTTTCTATCTCCACCCCTCCTTACCGAATGGTGAGAGTTACTTTGGGCTTGTAATGCAATCTAGGCGAGGAAGATATTGTAGTTGAGCTTATAGATAAGGTCAAAATGGGAGTTGGTGAAGGATGTGCACTGTTCGAAAAGATTAGTGAATTGGGTTGAGTTAGTCTAATGTTATTTGATTCATGCTCAGAAAAGGGATAAAAATCAACTATGGTTGCTAATGTCAAGGAAATGTAAGACGTAGACCTGTCGTTGGTTGTGTTGAATCGGTTGGTTGTCGAAAAGAAGGTAGGGGTTTTCTCCCAAGCGGGAGATGGTGTAATTTGGTACCATGGTCAATTGTTTGTTCTAGACATCGATGGTCTTAAGGAGGAGATTTTGAGTGAATCCCACAATTCTCTTTATTCTATATATCTGGGATCAACCAAGATGTATCGGGTTTTGAGAGAAATGTATTGGTGGTATGGTATTAATAAAGACATAGCTAGATTTGTATCCAAAAGCTCTAATTATAAAAAAGTGAAGGTAGAACATTAATGGCCCAATGGTTTGGCAGAAGATACAGAGATTCCCACCTAGAACTGGAAAGATGTGAATATGGATTTAGGGGTTGGTTTGCCCAAGATCGAAAGCAATTTGATTCTACTTGGGTTATCATTGATAGGATGACTAAGTAGGCTCATTTCCTAGCCACCAAGACTACCTTCAATGACAAAGGTTATTCAAGGTTGTGTATCCAAGAGTTGGTAAGGTTTCTGGTGTGCCTATGTCTATCATATCGGATCGTGGCACCAAATTTACTTCTCATTTTTTGAAATCCAATGAATGCTTGACAGTAAAGTGAAGTTAAGTACCTCTTTTTATCCTAAATTTATTGGACAAGCCAAAAGGATAATCCAAAGCTTGGAGGACATGTTGAGGGCTTGCGTATTTAGAATTTAAAGAAAATTAAGGTGAACATCTACCACTTATCATGTTTGCTTACAACTATAGTATTCATGCCAACACTAGTATGGCACCATTTGAATTATTGTATGGTAGAAGATGTGGATATCTGATAGGGTAGTTTGAATTGGGAGAGATGGCTTTGATTTGTCCGAATTTTGTGTTGGGGGCTGTGGAGAAGATTGAAGTCGCCAAAACTTTTATTTTGCTGGTAGAAAGAGGGATCTCGAGTTTCATATATGAGATTTGGTATATGTGAAGGTATCACCCATGAAGGGTGGAATGTGTTTTGATAAGAGGGGTAAGTTAGGTCCCCGACATATAGACCCATATGAGATTGTTGAGCGGATTGGGAATATCGCTTATAGGTTAGATTAGCCTACATATTTGAATTCTATCCACTTGGTTTTCCATGTATCTATGTTGAGGAAATCGAATGGTGATCCTAGTTAAATTGTCCCTTTGGAGGGAGTTGAAGTTGAGGAGAACTTGTACTATTAGGAAGTTTCAGTTGAGATTTTGGATAGACCAGTGAAATGGCTTTGCAAGAAAGATATGGCTTCGGTTAAAGTGCTTTGGAGGAATTAATATGTTGAATGTGCTACGCGAGAAGTGGAATCATGTATGATGTGATGATACCTCTATCTTTTCCAATCTACTCTAGCCTAAGGTATTAGATTCTACCTATTTCAAGTGGTCCCATTTCTTTCACTTATGTGTTTCATAACATGACATGTATATATGTGCACAAAAATGATTTAAAAATATTTTGTATGATTTGAAGATGTTTTGATATGAGTTTTTATGACTTATGATTTTCATGTAATGAAATATGCATAGTATCTTGTGTTTGGATGTTTCATATTATAGTCAAGCATTTCAAGCTTTGTTCTAGCATATTCGAGGATGAATATTCCCAAGGAGGGATAATGGAAGGACCCGGACTTGGTATGGCCTTAATGGTTCTTGGAATTTTGTTAAAGAAAGTTTTTTGACAAAGGTGACACCTTAGGGGCATCTCCACAAGCCGTGTGACTCACCACAAGTAGTATGCAGATGCCTTGAGGTGGCCCTTGACCTTGGGTGTAGTGTGTTGGACTTAATTTTCGAGTTCAATACTAAGGTTCATACCACATGAACTCCACAAGGTCTGTATGGCACTTTATGTCCTGTGTGGTGGCTTGTGTGATGTAGCCTTGGACTTAAAAACCTGATTTTGGCTAAGGCACATCACACATGAGCCTCATATAGTCTATATAACTATTTACAGTCCGTATGGCCCTCCTTATAGGCATCGGTGTGAAACTTTTCTAGGTATGAAATCACCATCTCGGAACTTCGTCAGTGTGAATTTTCCTAACTATGGCTTTACAAAAGGACACACAGTGCGTGTGACCCTTGTACATGACCCCTAGCAAGGTTTTAACCTCTATCTCATTGATGGTGTTCTTGTAACTTTGTATACTCTTACTGGCCTTTTGTGACTTTCTATGTTATCCTAAGGCATTGAAATTACCTATACGCTTATCTCTCATTCAAATTCATTTGACATTAGAGTTATTCATGCTCACCCTGGAGAATTCCTCTGAAGAACTCTAGTGAAAGATCAGCTTGGGAATTAAGAAAAGGTTGTCTTCTTCATCCAGTTCTCCTTCTTTCTTCTCGATGAACGAAGGTATGTGGGACTGATTGATGGTCTTTTTCGACCGTGAAGACCCCAAACTCTTTTACGTTGATTTTCATGAAATTAAGTTTAATTATAGGTTTTTAAGATTATTGTTTATTTAATTCGATTAATCTATGGGCTATACTTCATTGTTAATTTTAAAGTGATTATAGCCTTAATATGTTGAATTGCATAGATATTATTATGATTTAAATATGCATTGTCCCTTGAAAGTTTGATCTAAGCATGGGTAATCTAAATTGTGATTTGAATGTGGATTTTATTTATGGATTTACTTGAATTTCATATTGAATTATTGATTTAAGATTGAATCTCTATGGTCATTCACATAGAATTCCAAGCATATGCATTCATGAGCATTGGTTATTGATGAAAGTGATTTTGTGAGTTAAAATTACATATGTTTATCAAACTGTGAGTTAAGCTCACATATGGTTATGACAAAAATGTGATCACATAAATATTTATGATAACCAGATGTTTACACCATATTGGTTATATATGAATGAGTTATTACTATGCATCAATGTTTGGATTAAAATTATGGGTTGGGTTTTGAGCCCAATGGTGCATGATTATGATCGATGTTTGACTTTTAAGCCTAAAGATCCATTTAAATGATTCGACTGAGTTGTGCATCTTCTGAAAGCATGTATATGTATAAGTATTCTTATGAGATGATGACTTAGCACAAAATAGGATTAGAGGAGTTAGGGTTATCCCCAAGAGCCCTCTTCCTCTCTCTTGTACTATATGCTAGCATAGGTAGATGGTAGCCACTGCCGAAATGACCAAATATTAAGGAATGGTTACATATTTGATATGATAGAATATGGAAATCCTTCTTAAATGAACGGGTCGTATGGAAAGTGGAAATCACACTGAAATGATCAAGTCATAAGGTGTGGTGTAGATTACCTTTGGCAAGTAATCTTCTCTCACCCGATGGGAGGTTTACATCAGGCAAATTCATGTAATTACGCATATGATTTTGAGATATCAGTTATGGTCATATCTTTCCTATATATGACATTATTGCATTTCATGCATCATGAATTTCATGGAATATGGTATATTACTCTTCTTTCTATATATGTACCCTTATCATTTAACATTGAATGTGGGTTTGATAAGTCATATGCATTGCATGCTCGTATACTTAGTACATTCAAACGTATTAACACATACTATTGCCTTCAAGATCTAACCACGTAGGGACTGAAGACTACATTCATCCATCGTTTGGCAACTTGTTCGATGTTTTAAAGTGTTGTGGTGAGTCCTATCTTCCAAAGACAAGCCACCATGTATCTACCTTATGTTATTCTATACATGCTATTTACTTTGAGGGTGAGCCCGAGACATGTCTTTTCCCTATAATATTCTATGACTAGAGGCATTGTTGGACATCTTGTAGACTCTTCTACAAATATATTCTATGTGTTGTTATTTGGAGATTATATTATGGCTACCTATTGGATATAGTTATTATGAATTGATTATGGGTATTATGATGTGGATTTATTTCGAAATATGGAAGATCGTAAGTCCCATTTTGCGCCCAGAGAGCGAGTCATACTTACCCTCCCCTTAGTTCTTATGTAGTATGTGTTATGTGAATCCATATCACTATACCTATTGAATCCCCATATAGTGTCTCCTACTTTCTTGTCCCTTAAAACTATGTGTTTAGTATCACTTAACCACTTCTAAACTAATTATGTGAATATGGATACTATGAGGCTTGTTTAGGGATTCTCAGGTTCCCATTTACCATGTCACTCCTAGAACCTAGGTCCGTTTCATGACAACGATGCACAACAAAGGTGTGAATAGGTGAGTGGATCCATAGTAATCAATCATAGGCCTCAGCCCAACAATCACATGTCAACTAGTTTGTTGACCCTATGCCGGCATGTGCTACTCGATCCAAAATATACATGCATTATGTTGGGATGCATCCTCCATGTCACAAAGAACTCCCCTTGCGTAAATAATGTACCATCTCAACATATCAATTATTGGGCCTCACTCCAATATTGGAATCAGTGGGATCCTCAATCAAAAATATCAAAAAGTGATAAGGCCTAGCCCCTAAAGTGTAGTCAATAGGGCCTCTGGCCAGAAGTAACTGAAAATACTCGGACTCCTTTAGAATTGACACATCAATCACTTACACTCAAATGTGACCACTAGAGAATTGGACTACGAGGCACATCACTTAGGATCTAAAATAGTTGGACTTGGGAATAAGAGACTTGAACTATAGAGTGCATCATCTAGGTCTTAGAGCATAGAACCAATCAATCTCTCTCTAACCTATATGTATTTGGATCCTCTAAACATACCATCTCTCTTGATATAATCATCCCCACCGAACCACACTATCCACTACTGTACTCTATTAAAGACATATACCCCAACATCACATGGAAAGAACTCGCACAGAACCACTATCAGCAGTACATCAAAGTGTATATATATCAAAAATAACTATAGAGTCATGGCCAACAAAGGGCAAGTATACCATAACCTTGTCAATCACAAGTACCTAGAATAAAGAGAGACAACCATGGTATATCATAAGTATCTAGGACAACCTAACTCAAAGTCATATCTATACTAGAATCAGACCAAAATATGGTATATAATGAATATACAATCTCCTACACATCGTATCTTTGTAGCAAAAGGCTATACACACTCATAAACGTATGAGTCAACTCAAAACACATTCCTTTCCTAGGGGACTAGCCCATATTCGGCCTATACTAGGCCCTTTCTCTTCATAAAACAACTCATGTGGTAGCATAAGTATAAACTAAGCTAAGGGACATGTCACTACCCAAGCCTAGGACCTAGATATGACCGGCGAGTGGGGAACCTGAAGGAACCCCAAACATGCCTCATAGTATATCATTATGCATCCTTGGTCGCCGAAGCAATTAGAATGATAATAAGAGATAAATATAAACAAAAGGGAAATTGGTACTAAGGAGAAACTTTCATATCATAAACATCAAGAGTCAATCTCATAGCATTGATACATAACATGTCAAACAACAAATCTACTACATAGATAAGAACGAGGGCCAAGAGAAAGCAACCAAGCTCACCCTTATAGTAAATACATAAGTCAAAGAGAAAGTCATAATACATAACAATAGATCATAAGTAGCTTCCTGTAAATGGAGGACCCACCAACAAGTTTGAGTGAAACCGTACTAGCTTTGTGGGTGGAGATGCTCAAACAGGGATCCGATTCTTACATGGTGATATCATGTAGCCATATATTATGTGTTATTATATTATAATCTACTAAGTATGTTGGATGGAATGCAACAAGATATATGCAATAATTAAATTGAATAATCATAGCAAGGAATAGTACATTTGCAACATGGCATGCTTGAACAATGCTTAAGGTAAAACATGCTTGTAAATCATGATCAAGGAATGTAACTCATTGTGGAATACACACTCAACCCTTTCTTACCAATCTTCATGAATTAGACTAAATGGCCCTCACCCACCTTACGGTATAACCTTTTTTGGAGAGTGTTACTAATACCCCTACAGTATGACATAGTCTTTTTGGTAGATAGCATAAGACGTCGCCTAGTTTAAGATAAAATCTTTTGAGTCAGAGATGTGAATCATTCTACCTTATGGCATGGCCTTTTTGATAACATTTCCACACCTTACGATATGATCTTTTTTGTGGGAAACATTTGACTTTATACCTTACGGCAAGGCCTTTTCTCTAGGGTGTCCAAACCTTATGATATGATCTTTTCGGTAGAGAATATTAGTTATTCTACCTTACGGCATGGTCTTTTCAGTAGGGGGTCCATACCTTACGATATGATCTTTTCGGTAGGAAGTACTAGTTTTTCTACATTACGGCATGAACTTTTCGGTAGAGATCATAGAACTAGCTCATCACAACATTTTATTTCAAACAATAAGGGAAGACCTTGCCCATTTTCTCAAGAGCACAACAAACATGGAAACCCAACGAACAACTTCCAATACCATAGGTATTTTTTCATTAAAGTAACTCCTATAAACATTCCCATCATCATCATATTGTCATCATATAAATGCATTACTTCCATAATCATTTCATCATGATTTCATCATCATATAATCCTCATATGGCCATTCAACTCATAAGACATGCATTAGACCATCAATCCCTCAAGAACCCATAACTGTATATTTTATCAAACACTTAGAGGATATGTAATGTTAGTGCATAATCATGCAATTCAAGAGGAAAATAATGATATAAAACTCAATGTAAAACCATTAATAGATACTTGGTAACACCCTTAAGTAATATACATCAAAAACCATAATCAAATCACACAATAGACCTTAGATTCATAGTAACATAATAAAACATTCATAATTTCATAAATCCCAACATAATGTATAGTGATTTTCATAACAAAAAAGACACATGGGTATGTCAACTTTAAATCATAAAATTTTTAAGAAAAGAAAGCTTGGACATCATGGGTGAAAGGAACCCATTAAAAAAACCCACATACCTTGACTTTGGAGATTTT
>JAOTQR010004176.1:4291-18818 GCA_025774065.1 Solanum ossicruentum | reverse complement strand
TGAATCACCTACTAGGTTATTAATTCATACAACCACCTCAATCCTCTCACTTTCTTTAGGGTTATGATATCCTCAATATAACACATAACAAACATACACAAGACTCTCTTAAGAGTTAGATGCCCATATCACCCGTTAACACAAGAATCAAGAACTTTCAAGAATTGATGCTATTTTGACCAATCCATATCATGATTTATTCACATATAATTAGTACATGTAAAATGTGGGGTGTTACAATCACTCTCGAGGGGCCTCTTCCCATGGGCATGTGGGCGGTCACCGAATAGGTCATCATCCGTAGGTGCCACCTTTGGGATTGATATTGGGGCTACTAGCATCTTTAACAAGTCGGCCTTGAACTTTGCCAACTCCTGTGTAACAGAAGTCATGTCAGAAGGCCGAGCATCCTCGAGTCTCTTCTAGACCTGATTCCTAAAGGCATCTACTCTGGCATCCACTACTCTGACTCTCTTATCTATCAACTCACATGTATGCCTTGGCCCTCTTCTTTGAGTCATGGACTGTTTGATGGACCCATGGTCTGATCTAGCCAGCTAACCTGCTCAACTGGAGTTCTGCCTTTGCTGCCCTCCATACCAATGCCTGAAAGCAAAAGCAGACATAAGAGAAAAGTTTATAGAGTCAATCTGTGTAGTAGAAGGTGCTGGTGCAGGTGTGCTGGAGGATGCCATCGCCTCGTCCCAACAGTTGGAGATGGATCTGAAGTAGCTGGAGTAGCACTAGTGGTTGCTGGAGTCTGCACCTTAGTATGTGGCTCAACGGGTAATAGATATAGTACTGGAGGAGAAGTTGCTCTCTGTAGGGCCACTGGTTTTCATCAGCCTTAATCAAGTTGGGATCCATGGTGCACAGGGCCTTGATATATGGGTCCAAGTGAAGGGAGACTCGAACCCCTACCTCATTACACAATCTGTGTATCAAGATGGGAAAAGGCAATGAGGTCTGGGTACGAATCACTGACTCATGGATATGCTGAGCCATAACTCGATCCCAATCAATATCATAGCTAGCTAGAATGTTGGATAATAGTACAACTCGCTCTAATGTGATCACATTATCCATTAAAGTAGGTCTGATACACCAACGGATAATAGACCATCAAAACTTATCCTAGAAGGAGGGGTGGGACTTCATAAACTGATTAGCGTGGCTTATGACCCACGTAGGCTCAAAACCCTCCTCGCATATCTAGCAGGCTATCCACCTGAGCAACTCGGTCTTCATCTCCACATTCTTCTCGCTCACTACTTTCCTTATCTTTGCAATCCTATTATCATGCTCTACAGTGGAATAAGGTACTCTATAGTTTGGCTTGAACTAGACCCTCCTAATAGTCTCCTCTGAAATATCAATAATTCTATCTCGGATGAGAACTTCACGCAGCCTCAACCACTTTATAGCTTTCTTCCATCTAGGAATATCTTGGAGAATAGTGGCATAATATGCGACACAAAATTCCTGGACCAGATATGGGGCATACTTGCCCAACTTTCGTGACAGACATCCAAGCCCGTGACAGTTGATCTCTGCCCCCAAGTATGGTACCCTGCCCAATTTGGAATAGTTAAGTCTCAACTCCTTATGAAATTGTCGTACAGGCTTCCCTTGGCCCTTTAGTTCCAGCCTTTTGTCGTATATTTCCTTCATGCTTAGAACACACCATCTATTATTTCTAAGGTCTGTGGAAATGACAGTAGCAGTATGGTTGAGAATTAGCCCCCTCAGGTTGGGTTTGAGATGCCTCTATAGACCCTGACTCTGAAAGTGAGAGGCCATCATCTAACCCATCTTTATCACCCTCCTCTTCAGACTGGGAGGGGCTAGTAACTTCCATCGGTACCAGTGCAGTATAGGCTCGAGTCTAAGGGACATTTGCCTCGAGGTCTATGCGGACTCTGTGAACTTCCATAGATCCCTTAGATTGCTCTTCATCAGAAGGGTCATCCCTCAACCGTCGCCCCAAAGCTTTAATTGCTTCTTTTCTCACCTTCGCTGCCATATGTCCTGAAAATCCAATGCCATAATACACAGTAAGCACCATAATGTTTGAATCAAATAGGAACCACAAAGAAGAATAAACAAAGAGTAACAAAAATAATAAAAGAAAACATAAACACAGTGCACTGAATCAGTTGCAGATATGTAGGTACGAGGCATAGATACAACTTGTAGGGTGTCCTACAAGTCGTACAACAACCTTGTAGTGCTAAGGTGCCTAAAAAATAACATTCTGATCATAGATACGAGTCTCAGGCACAACTCATAAGTTGATGTACAAGTCGTATCCTGGGCTTATAGTAGGGAACAAAATACATTTCAGAACAAGGCAGTTCTGATGATTCCCTCACTACGATTTGTAGTAGGAATTATGAGTTGTAGATGGGTATCGTATGATAAATGTTAAGGAACCACAGGTGACTGCTGCCTCCTACGAGGGACTATTAAGACTCATAAGTTGACCTACGACTCGTAATGGGTCCTCGTAGCAGAAAACAAAAGGCGCATGGTGTGTCTGTAAACTACCTACCAGGACCAAAACAAAATGATTCAAATCAATAAATAAAAATCATCAGAAAAATGACATCTCAAGAACACGATTAAACCCAAGATCACTCATATCAACACAATCAATCACTACTCCTCAATCAAACAACAATCCCCAATTACTTTCATGATACTTACAATTTTTCGATCTCTAAAATCACAATAATCAACATTACACAAAAATCATGGGAGTTCAAAGGGATAAGAAGCAAATTCATGCAAAGGGTATCTCAAAAGATCATGTTCAACCCAAAAACCCATCAACAACCAAATTGTACTTCGACATAAACCCAACAGTTGATCAATCCGTAATTATTCACTACAATAACCATGATCTATACTAGATATGACAAGGTATCGATATCAAAGGTAACCAACAAGGGCGTATTGCAATTCAAAATAATATTTAGGAATTTTAATCGACAAACACCAGTTCTCATGCCTAGACAACCATTTTCTCATTCGCACTTTCACTAGCACACCCAAACACATAATCATCCAACAACTTCAAGAAGATCATAAAAGTTAGGCGCACAATTTAACCAAGAAAGCATACTAATTGAGAAAATACAAAGCAAGTAGATGCATTGAGACAGAAAAGGGGAGCTGAAACCCTAAGTATTGGTGCTCCAGAAATCTTGCCGAAAAATGACATGGGTTGTCAAAAAATTGATCAGAAAAATTGAAGGGGAAAAGGATTAGGGAATATTCTAGGACCCTTTTTATATTAAATCAATTCAACTTTTAAAATTCTATGGACTAGGACTACAAAATCCCAATTACGAGTCATAGGGTTACCTACGACTCATACGTCGTGGTCTCGTAGCATACCTCAATACTTAGAAAAATCAGAATTCACACCTAAGCACCACGAACCCCACTTACAACTCATAGGAGACCCTATAAATCATAAGATTAGCTCGTAGTGTGTGCCAATTTCAATCAAACATTGTTTCCCTCTAAAAGGCATGACTATAAATCATCGTGTGAACTAAGACTCGTAGGCCCGCTCGTAGAGGCTTCTCTACATGCAATTTTCCTCAACTCTTCAACTTTTGGTTTGTACTTGCAAATCAAAACTCAAAATACACCAATGTCCAACTTAATACAACTGATCTAATGTCTCAACACATCAAAACAAGCATCAAACTACTGCCCAAAAATTCAAATATCCAAGTTAAACTTAAAACAAACCAAAAACATGAAAGATACTTAGGTTGCCTCCCAAGAAGCGTCTTGTTTAATGTTGTGGCTTGACTTTGTCATTATAAGTACTCAGAATTCCTCATGGGTTGATGGAGTCTCATCTCTACTCCTCTGGCTTCTGATCTTTTTGCACCGGCTCTAATCATGTTGCAAGTTGCTCAACCCTATTAGCAAGTCTTTGTATTGCCATTGCTTGTTGGTCCACTTTGTAGTTTCCCTTGATGACGTCAAACTTTACCTCCTGTATAAGCTCATCTTGCTCGTTGGTCTTTGTAAGCACTTGCTCAAGCATACGCTCAATCCTTGAGATTTTATCAGTGATGCATTATTGGTGTGGTAACCTAAGCCAATTTGGCATACTCTCCTATCTGGTAGTACTTGGGGTTCCTTCTGATGCACTAGTGGATAGCACTAGCTATTTTTGAAGTGGCTAGTAAACTTGGGTGATGGCATATAGTTTTTCCATGTATTCGGCAATTTCATTGAATGGCTGCCTCAGAAATGCCCAACAATCCCCTCCAAACAACGCATGTTCTTGTTTTTTGGAGGTTAGTGGTCGGTAGAAACTAGTCATCAATACATCATCAGTCAGACAATGGTTCTGCTTCGTCCCCATTCACTTCTTATACCTTTCCCAAGCTACTACCAAAGATTCTACTGGCACTCGTTTAAAATTGCAGATGTTATCTTGTAGCTCTTGCTTGTTCGACCCTTTATAGAAATTCATGAGGAAGACTCTCTGCACCGCCCCCCATTTGGAACAAAAATCTGGTGGGAGAATTGACCACCATTTTGCAGCTTCACTCCTGAGAGTCAAGGGACAGATTTGGAGAGGCATGGCTTCCCAAGCAAGATGTCTTGTCCCAAGCACCCCCTCAACATTTGAGAAAATGTTGCAGGTGAATTTGGAGGTCTTTACACTCTTGCCCATAGAAAAGGACACGTCTCTACAAGGTCTCCAACATGTCACTTGTGATGCAGAGCTTTTGTTCGGTAATAATGCCAATCAACGTGCAAATAAGCCTAGCAACCAAAAACAACAATAAAGGTAAAATACAAAAGAGTCTAGAAATTAATACTTGAACTAACTAATAGTGATATCAAGTCAAGAACCTAGTTGTATTCCCCGGCAATGGCACCATAATGTTTTATGATGTTAATGCTCCAATAACAAAGCGATCGCAGTAAGCAATAAACCTAACCATAGATTAGGGTCGAATACACATGAAATATGGGGCTTGACTATATAGATTCACTATCAATCATTTCAAGCACCAATTACTAAAATCTCTAAACAGGGGAGGTTTGTGATTTATGAACAAAAATAAATATAAAAATAAACACTATGCTAATTATTCGGGAAGACACTCAAATTGAGGGACAACTTGGAAATTTTGTTAACTCAATTACCCTAGACAACATAATTCTAATTGTGAATTCGCATGCAAGACAGTAACTTAGGTTCTTCCAGCCCTCTTGTGAAGGTAAAGGTCAACTTTCACCATGGCACTTTGTCAACAACCATGGTGTGCCAACTAACCATTACCCATTGTCCCAGTCAACCTCTCCTTGGTTAGGTTTGATTGATTAGACGAGAACAGATCAAATGAATCTTGTCGTCTACTTCCCTTTTCCTATCGTCACTATCTTGGTCGGGATTGTGATAGTAGGCGGGGAGTGTTGGCCACCACTAAAGATCAATCAAAATGAAGGAAAATAAATAATACATGCAAAACCCCAATCAAAGAAATGTATAAAGTCTAGGTTATTTCAAGTCAACTACTCATGGTTCCCACAACCCCAAGTTGTGGGTTCTTAGCTACTCATGGCTAAGGCAAAATCAACAACAATGAAAATAGAAGATATAGTTGAGAGTTTACCCAAAAAATATGAAGAACAATAACACCACAAGTTGCAAACCACAAGCTTGGATTAATGGAGAATAAGTACAATATGAGGTTTTCAATCCCCAAAAGTGGGTCTTGCAGTTAAAAATGATAATCTACACTAAACCCTAGAAAAACCCTTAGAATATTCAAAGTGTTCTACTCAATATTCAATGTCTGAGCTCTCTCTCTCTAAAACCCTATCATTAAGTATTTATACTACTTATAATTAACCCTAAAATTAAATCAAAATGACAGCTAACAGCAGGTACGTCGTGCAGGTACGACTCATAGGGTGACCTATGAGTTGTAATTAGGGTTTTGTGGTTAGTTTCTGGTATTTTGGATTTGACTTCTATGACCCACTGTTACGAGGTGTTGCATGGGCTATGACTCGTATGATTCTCTCATAGTCTAGGCCTTCAGTTTTTGGTCAAAAAGTTTAGCTCACTATTTCTTGCTAAGATCCTGCCTATACAAGTCGTAGTGAGACCTACAACTCGTAAAGTGGCCTTGTAGGGTTGACCTCCACTTAGCAGATTCTTGATTTTACTCACTGTTACTTACTACGAGAGCACCCTACGACTCGTAGCTTGGGATATGACTCGTAAAATGGCTCATATGTCCTGTACTTTAGCAAAATCTACAATTTTACCCCAAAATCATGTCAACTTATCTTTTCTGAAAAAACAACAAAAAAACCATAAAAAGTCGCATTAAGAACTTGCAAAATACCTTGTTTCAGGCATCACATATGCTTTATTTTGACAGCGCATCAGCTACAACCACGGAGTCAACCCTAAAATGGAAGAAATTCCTTGTATAGCCTAGCATAACTCAGACGATGGTGAGAGGAGTCCCAGTTGATATCTCTGAGGCCACCATCCACTGATTTTTATTTTTTTCCGAGTATCAGGCCCTCAGGACAATAGCTGAGTATGACTACCGACTAGCATAGAACAGGGACTAGAGTTTGATGAGAAACATAACGTGAAAAGCCATACTAATGTGTTAGATCATGGACCATGGCCAGGACCCTAATTGGATTTCTACAGCAGCGGTTATCATGAAGGCATCACTTAGTTTCACCGGCAAATTTTGGTGGGTTGTAGTTTGTTTACAGATCCAACTGACTAATACTGATAATACTTTGATGCTGGATCATGCAGGTTTAGTTGTCAACATCATTATTGTTTGTCATATTGACTAGGTTCGGTTGATAACTGAGGAGATACATAAGAGAGCCCTGAAGAGGTCCACCTCAATCCCTTTCTAGTGTTTGATCTATTATCTATGTATAGAGTCAGGGGTGGAGATTTTATACACCGTAGAAACTATGATCAAAGTCAAAGGACACTGGACGCCAGCCTGATAAAGTATGATGAAAATCCTATCCCTTCCAGCAAGCACCACAACCACTAGTTCATCTACCAAAGATGTCTGTCATAGCATCACAGTCTAAAGCTACTTTATCTTCTACTACTACTGCTCCAGTGACTGAGGGCCCCCTATAGATAGAGGTTGAGATAGAGATGGGTCCCACTACCACTTCTACTCCTACACTAAAGGCCATGCCCAAACAACCTTCCCCCATTGGCATGGTATACGTGTCTGCGACATTGATTCAGACTCTGGCACAGCGGTAGGCTCGCACTGAGTTCCAGTTGATTCAGTTGCTATAGTAATCATGCATTGGGTTCGCCAGGCCATTTCAGAGGTTAAGTAACGTGCATAGTCACACTTTCTGACCAAACCTTAAGAGACACTTGCACAAATACATGGCTGCACTGATGCTTTTGAAAGGCGAATATAGTAGAGCCTTAGTTCAGCCTAACTTGCTGATATGATAGCCATTCAGAAGGAGATCTAATAGCTTCATTCCAAGATGAGACCAACAGTGTTAACACAACTCGTACTTCCTATACCTGGTACTACTAAGGTAGTTGTTGCTTGTTTGCTCTAACTGAGACACCACTCTGTACACTTAGGAAGAGACCTCGTCTAGAGAATTTTGATCCAAATATTTTGAGGTGAGAGATAAAGTTGATAGAGATAGAGCAGTTCGAGGCTGCTTGACTAGGCTTTATTGCAAATGAAAGGGCTCGACAAGCACGTGAGCTTAAGAAGATGAGGAGTGTTGGACCCTCCAGATATACTACTGATACTGAGGAGACCACCAGGTAGGTTGAGGTTTGTTAGACACAACCAAAGACTAGCGCTTAGGCACCCAGGTATGTTCTTATTGACCCCTATGTTTTGCTTCACTTATATTTTGTTGCATTGAGGACAATACAAAACTTTTCCAATAATGTGTGGGTAGTTATAATCCTCAGTAAAGTCTGAAACCATGGCCAATAAATATCATAATTGTTTAGTCTAAGGGGTTCTCTTGCTTGTACTCTTTCCTAAGGACATTTGTTTTTTATTGAACCAACATGTTTAGGATGTGTAAGTAGTATTAGTAGTATATTGTACTAAACTTTGTGGCATATGTTAGTTTTGTTGAAGAATGATATGCAATGACCCCTAGTTTAAGAGCCTCGAGTGTTGAAAAGTTTACCTAAAAAATAACTAGGAACCCGATTCATGAGACAATTTACGGATCACAAGTTTTTCTATGGCCCATAGGGTTAGTTCTTAAATATAGAATTTCAAGAAAGGGAAAAGTTTCCAAGTATGGAGTAACCTATGGACCAGGTTACAACTCATAGGTGATATTATGGCTCATAGATAGGTTCGTGAGTGGGACCCCTGACATGAAAGAAATTTAGAGTTTTTAGGAAGGTGATTTATCAGTTATCAAGTAGCCTGTAGTATGTGATACGACTGGTATATGGTTTCATGGGAAGAGGTCAGGAATAAGGTGAAATTTGGGTATAGAAGGACTCTAGGAGTCCAACCACAACCCATAAGTAATTGTATATCCCATCCTATTTCCATCAATTTAAATTTAAAACCATGTCATTTTGGGATGGGAAAGGAACCTATATTATCCTACAAGCCCTGATTACCTTCATTCGATACTACAAAATTCTTTAAACCAAAAGAGGTCCTCAAGAAATCCCAAGAAAAAAGCTAGGGCTTCCAAGTCTCTTCCCCAAGGCTTCAATTCTGATTCTCTCTAAGTTCCCCAAGTATGTGAATTGATTTATGGGTATTCTTTCACCCATATAATTCCTTAATATGCATTTTACCTTTTCTTTAAGTTTCTCATAATGCATGCTTATGATGATTTGAGAATTTCCATCAATTTAAATTTAAAACCATGTCATTTTGGGATGGGAAAGGAACCTATATTATCCTACAAGCCCTGATTACCTTCATTCGATACTACAAAATTCTTTAAACCAAAAGAGGTCCTCAAGAAATCCCAAGAAAAAAGCTAGGGCTTCCAAGTCTCTTCCCCAAGGCTTCAATTCTGATTCTCTCTAAGTTCCCCAAGTATGTGAATTGATTTATGGGTATTCTTTCACCCATATAATTCCTTATATGCATTTTACCTTTTCTTTAAGTTTCTCATAATGCATGCTTATGATGATTTCATGATTTTTAAGTTAGTATATGATATTCATAAAGTCCAATGATTACTTGCTAAGTAAAAATATGTATATGTTTGAAATATGATGTTGATTCTCTGAGGGGTTTTGATATGATTAAGGTTGGGTGATTTCAATATTCCTTTTTAAATAAATTTATTAAGATTTATGTGATTTATCATTGTTCCATGCATCAATTAAGAGCACTTATTCTCGATGAAAGTTTCCTATGAATTATGACTATGATTAGGGCATTTATGAAGAGATTCAAAGTTAAAATTTACCGAAGATATATGTATAATGATTATTTCCCTAAAGTTGTTTAAGAAAGATTCTTAAGTTCGAGCTACTCCTATGAGTGCTAGTTATGATTCAAGGAATATGTTTTAAAAGATTCTTGTGGGATAAATTAGCACCGAGATGACTAGAGGTTAGGAGTCATCCTGCTAGTTGAAGCATAATCCCTTGAAGCTAAATCTCGATGTCTCTAACTATGTGCTACTATAGGAGCCTTATAGGCTAGGCTAGTGAATCCACATAGGCCGAAAAGTTGTGAAAGATGCAATTGCAGAGTTACTAAGTTTTGAATACTTACCTTGGCAAATAGATTCTCTTTTTTTCAATGGAAGAAGTGCATTGACTTTTTCCCAATGGAAGGAGTTCATTGGATTCCATGTAGTAGCTTACATGGTCTTATTATAAGTTATGGTCTATTCAGACAAGTTTACAAGATCTTATGATATATCTTAAATTCATATGTTTAATACGCATTATCTCATATTTATCTGAGTCATATTCCTTGTGCATGTTTAAGCTTATTTTATGACCCATTAACCTTATGTATACTTATTTGTTATATTTAAATATAATGGCATTACATCTTCATTCGTGCATTATATCTCACATACTTAGTACATTCCAACGTACTAATGCATATTTGTCTGCATGATTTAACCATGTAGGGACAGGTACTCCTCCACCGGCTCATGGTTACTAGTTGGCATTTGATACTATCTATTTATTATGGTGAGCCCTTAGTTCGGGACTCCACCTATCACTCCTTATGTATTTGGTTTTAGAAGATGTATTTATTGCCCTTCTGAGGCATTTACTTTCTATGTTGTCTATTATGGATGTTCTTACTGTTTAATGGAAATCGACCTTATCAATTTTGTTCACATGTATTAGTGGTACGCTTATGGATAAATGATATTTTTAAAATTGACTACTTTTTAATGTTGCTTCATTGCATAAGATGGCTTGTAGCCCTTTTTCCTTATGATTTTTCTACAATATGTTCTATTTAATGCCTTTGAATGCTTAAGATGCTTAGATGTCTTAGGTGAGGTACCTGCGGGTATCTTATTCGTCGTATGACGGCTAGGCCCTTAGGTCAGGTCATTACGTGATACCCGACAAATTTTTGTATTAGGTAACTTTGATAACAACCATGTGAGATCAGGGATTGACAATGTTGTTCTAATAAGTTGAGGTTTAATTGTGATGAAAAACATAATCTAAGGTATGTGTTATAGTGTAATCAGTGTCAAGTGTGTGTGAGCTTCTTCACATGGTTGTTATACTGCGTTTTAATTCAAAACTTGTCATGTTACTCTGACTAAGGATCTTAGGCTATTGTTCATATTAGTCCACTTAGCCTAAATAACCAACCAAATGCTTGATGTATCCCTTGGTCCTAATGTTTGAGCTATACATGTACCCTTTTCTTTGTAAACACTTAGGTAACCAAGCCTTTTTGAATGTGAAATCTTGATTTTAGCCCTGGTCCTTCCTTGAATATTGTGTACATCGACTCAGGCAAAAAGCTTAAGTTAAGGGTAGCTACCAAACATAGCCCTTTTTCATAGGTTGGATATTGTGCACCTCAACTCAAGCCAAAAGCCTAAGTTGAGGGTGGCTAGTGTAAGGAAAATCACAGTAAATAGGGATGGAAGCTAGTGATGCATAAAAGGGGAAAATTTGAGGAGCATGCAAGAAAAATTAACAGAGGCCTAAATTGTGAGCTAAAAAGAAAAAGAATATGAAAAATAAAGGACAATGAGCTAAAAAACTTGAATATGGCACCCATAAAGGTTTAAAATAGGAAAAGGGAAGAATGAATTGAAAATATCAATGTTGGTAGGGCAACAGTATAGAATAAAGCAATATCAAGGAGGGCTATTAGTCACTATGTTCCAGAAACATCATACCAAAGCCCCCTAAGCCTAAGTTACAAGTCAAAAAAGTCCTATAGTGATCCTAGTCCAAGGAGTCTAAGATCATGGTCATGAGTATAGCAGCAAGCATATGGTATTGAGCGAATTGTTTGAATATATGTTGTGAGTGTGAATGATTTTGTTAGTCCCAAGCATTAAATTTCAATATACTATCATGAGTGAGATGTTGGACTTCTTTTTGTGAGGGCACTTGAGTACATTGTTGATTCAAGGCTCTTTCAGTGATTGTGGCTTATCTGTGGTTACCTTGCTTGTGTTACATATTGATCTACATTGTTTGATGATTGTCTAATATGCACTAATGTGTTAGATTGGGTATATGTAATTGATTTAGAGATAATGTATGTCATTAGCTTGAGATCTATGTGTTGATATACTACTTATATCGATTGGGTCCATCACTTGAGGACAAGTAACAATTTTAAGTTGAGGGTGTTGATGTACTACTAAAATACAACACTTTTAATTCTTAAAATTTGGAATTTTGTGTGTTCTCAAAGCGATGTTAATAGTTTTGATGTGTTTTTATGTTGATTTTGCAGGATTACAGGATATGGGAGGATTTTAGGTAAAAGACTACAGATTTCAAGTGTTTGGTGATTCACTAAGCACTCTATGGGTCATGGTTTATTCCAGAGCCGTTGGATGATTCATGGTTCAGATCTAGGGAAAGGCCAATTTTCAAGTATTAAAAAGTGAGAGTTATTAGATGAGCCATAGAATGCTTCACAACCCACATGTGAGTTCATAGCTTGAAGATCAGAAAATATGCTGAAGTGTTGTCAGAAGAAGTCACTTACGAGTCATAAGTTTGACAACAGGTCGTAAATAAGGTCATGCTTGGAAGATCAAAGTTTTGAAGAGTTTCAAAAGAGTTAGCAGATGAAACACTTGATGGCCCATAATCCAGAATATGGCCCGTAGGAATGTCTCACAGGTTGAAGATTGTTTTTAAAAAGTGCAGAGTATGAAGCCTAGGTGCGGTGTCACAACCCAAGCCTAGGGCCTAGATGTGACCGACGAATAGGGAACCCGAAGGAACCCCAAACAAGCCTCTTAGCATATCATTACACATCCTTGGTCGCGGAAGCAATGTAAAATAACATAAGAAACATAAACAAAGGGGAATTGGGACTACAAGAGAGAGATTAATACTAAGTAACATGCAAAAGTTTAGAAAACAAGGGCAAGGGACTATGGGAAAGCTTGTGTAACAACATAATCAAGAGACAAAAGAGTCAAGGCTTATAACATAGATACATATCTTTTCCAACAACACCTCTATATAAAACTTAGTGGGGACCAAGACAAGCAATCAGGCGCACCCTCATAGTCAAAATAGAACATAAAGAAGAATGTCTCCATACATAATAAGAGCAACATAGACTAAGCTCCCTAAAGTGGAGGACTCACCAACTAGCTTGAGTAGTACCGACTAGCCACGTGGAGGAGTAGGATGATCAACTTAGGCTTCAATCCCTAGATGGTGATATCATGTAGGCAAGAGTATGCGTTAGTACGTTTGAATGTACTAAGTATATAGGATGCAATGCAACAAGAGATAGGCATCATGATCAAAATGCATAACAATAGGCAATAGGCATAATATAACAATATGGTATGTATGATCAATGCTTATGTAAAACATACTTAAGTAACTCATACTCATATAGGATATCATATGTGTAGAAGGGACCAAGCTAGCTATTCAAGGTACAAACCCTTTGCTGGTTGTGTGGTACAAACCCCTCACATAGTAGATGATAATCACACCTTATCACCATGGTGGCGAAGTATAAACCCCTAACATGGTTGATGAGTACAAACCTCCACCTTAGTTACCCGGGCTCTTATCCCCCCAGCTCGAGCATGGTCTAATGCAACACTTTATATAGAGTATATCATATACATAAGCTCACTTCATAATCATATAGTCAATCATACATATCTTATGCTTTGGACCTTCAACTCCTCAAGAAACCACATCCGGACATTTTATCAAACATTTAGAGGGTGTGTAATGCTAGTATAAAACCATGAATTATAAAGATGAAATCATGCAAGAAAATCCATTGTAAAACCATCAATCAAAACCTTGCAACACCCTCAAGTAATATACATCAAAACTCCTCATCAACTTTTACAATAGGTCCAAGATTTATAGCTCAAAACATAGCAAAATAGTCATAACTTTACATAGCTTTAACATAGTGTGCAATGAATTTCATAATAAGCAAGATCTATTTGTAAATCAACTTTAAAACATGCAATTTGAGCAAAAGGAGGCTTGGGTATCATGGGTGAGAGGAACCTATGAAAGAAACTCGCATACTTCAGCTTAGAGGCGAACTTGGTTAAGATTGGAGATGGATACTTGAAGCTTGAAGAAGAACCTTGAAGGAAAACCTTAGTTGGGATGAAGGTTTGAAACTTGAATCTTGAGAGAAATATAGGACTAAGGGTTTGAGTGAGTATTGGAAAATGTTTAGGATGATATGAGGGTGAAATAAGGCTAAGTACGGTATTTTCAAATATGGAAACCCTTAGTCCCAAGACTTGAAAGTCTTGGACCGAAATAAAAAAAAGGACCAAACGCGACGCAGATTACTCACTGGAATTTGCATTTCTACACAAACGAGTTCTACGTAAATGAGCATAAATTCTTTACCCGAACTCAGAATGAGATGAAACTAAGTGCTTTGGAAAGCCAATTCGAAGAGCTTTAATTTGATAGGTCATGGGCCACCTAGTTGTTTGTGTGCTAAGAGATATGCTCCTTTAATGTTGACCCTCCTAAATCGTGTTTTTGCGATTTTCGATTGTGATACGGTTGCTTTAAAATTCGAGTTAGACCCATTTCCTACTCAATTTTGCCCCATGAATAAGAATATGAAGTGGATTTTCAAAATAACAAATAGATTTTTAGATACATGGAAATACGATTCTGGGCACTTCCGAGGCACATTATCGGGCACTTTTTGGGGTCGTTTCAATATCCCCCCACCCCCCCCCCCCCCCCCCCCCACCCCCCCCCCCCCCAGCACCCAACACAACAAATACCCAAAAAAAAAACCACACAACAAAATAAAAAAAA
>JAOTQR010004155.1:0-18819 GCA_025774065.1 Solanum ossicruentum | reverse complement strand
ATTCCATACTCCCGCACCTCAAATTGATTAAATTTAAGCTATACCTCAATCCCAACAATTTATCCCAATTAATAATTAATCTTAAGAAATTTCGGGGTTTAACACAAAATATCCCCCTTAACAATTTTCAAGTGAATATTGTTAAGGGGGATAATTGTTAAGTGGGATATTTAAACATCTGTATGGTTAAAGTATTAAAAGGGACAGAGAAAGGATCATAACAAATTTTATATATATATATATATATATATATATAGACAGACAGAGAGAGAGAGAGAGAGAGAGAGAGAGAGAGAGAGAGAGAATGACCTAAAACATCTATCAACTATTTGATTCATACAAAATTACCATTTATCCACCTTTCAGCCTACAAATATTTCTTACGTCAATCTTTTGGCATAAAAATATCCTTGATATCAACCTGTTGGCTTACAGTTGCCCTTATTTTTAACAATCCACCTAAAGTAAAATTATTAAATATTTATTCATTATATTGTCTAATTTGATTGGTCCAAATTTAAACTCTTGTCAAATAAATGATAAAAATCATCATGATTCATGTTGTGACCTGATAAGCTTCAACACAATATTAAAAAATTTATTAATTTTATAATATCTCCTCATTAGCCTATATTAATCAATCCTCCATTTATTAATGTGACTCATGATTGGGGTAATGGATTCTCGCCCTACTCATCTAAACAATTACTAAGTTTTATTAATATAGAATCCATCAATTATCCAATTTGTCTTGTTCATTCCCTCTTTTTATTCTTTCTTTAATCTTTTATTCTTAGAATCAAAGTTGAAATAAACTTTTTTGTTTATATTCTCTTAATTTGTATTATTATCATGGTGGAGCGGGGATGGAAATATGAATCATTTTTTGTATTTTGAATTCTGAATACACACAAAAGGAAAATGTTATATATGTGTATAGTTGTCAACAAAATCATTTTCTACTAAACTCTATATGAATAATATCATTATTTTCCCATTTTTACTTCTGTTTTTAAGTTGAAGAAAATTAAAATGATGGGCAAGATCCAAGAAGAAAAAACAAAGTGGAAGAGATAGGAGATGAAATTTGGGGAATGAGTGTAGAAAGTAGAGGACTAATTTTTTTTTTAATTATTATTTGAATTTTAAATATACTACAAAACCTAAAATCAGGCTAATGATATGAGACTATATATTAAGTTATTTAAAATTATTTTAGCGAAGAAGGCCTAAAATACACTTAAACAATGAGATTTGGTATAATATTATCCTCTATCCACTTTATGAGTGTGAGTTGTTAGAAATTTTTGAGTCAAAATATTGACATTAGGGGTATTATTAAGCCAAAAAATTGATGTTATGGGCATTTAATGGTTGAAAGGTACATGCAGGGTAGTTTTACACCAATAGAAATAGTTATGGGACATTTTGAGTGTAACACCCCGTAAATTACTGCACTAATCGCAAATTTGATCTCGGATTTCCCATCCAAAGCTTCGATGGGAAATCCGAGACCGAATTTGCGATTAGTGCAGAAAATCGTGTGAAAAAATGGTCTCGACCCGATTTAAAAGCAACTGGTCAAAAAAGAATTTTCGCTAATCAATGCGAAACTAGTGTCGATCCGTGCCCTTGGCGCGACGCAGAGGGGCCGCGGAGACACATTTAAGATTTTTTAAATTTTCGACGAGAATAGGAATTTTAGAAAAATTCACGAAATACACTGGTCTGTGCCCTGGCACATCACAGACCAGTGTACAAATTTTAAATTTTTTCTTTTAATTCGGGAAGGGCCTTTTGGTCATTCCCCATCCTATCCTAAGTCCTAAAATGTATTTCTAAAGCCATTTATTATATATTGAAGGTTTCTAAACCCACTTTTCTTAAGTTTCTACGCAAGAATTCTTTGAGAGGAGAGGCAGAAACCTCTGAGGATTGAGGGTTTGAGTCTAAGTTCTTGAAAAAGAGTTGGTATTTCATTATTCTAGGTATTTAAAGGCTACCCAGAACATGAGATTATTCTCCCATGTGCCCCTTCGATTGAGTTAGGTTGATTAGTTGAAAGTAATGAGTCTTAACTGTGATATCTTGAATGAAATCTTGAAAACTACCTTTAATTTTTACATACTTTCTTAAATTGATGATCATCATACTTTGAATTAATTGTTTACATGTTTGATTATATGATTGTGTAACAACTCTTTATGAATACCTTGTTAAAGATTTTAAGAATGAACTTAGGGGTAATGTCTGGAGCCTTGACGGTTTGGGTGTATTGATTTCTGTGGTATGAGTCTGGAGATGAGTATAATGATGGCTTGATGAAATTAGAATCCATAGAGTTTAAACAAGAGTGAGATAGAATTTGAATGGAAGATTCCATTCCTTGAGATGATAGAAAGTCAGATGAGATGAGGTCCCCATCTGAGGGAGGTTGGTTGTATAACCATCCTGATGTTGATAGACTTATGAGCGTGTAGAATCCTGGGAGGAGTATTAGCACCGAAATGGGTAAGAATGAGTTCCACTCGCAATCATTAACTATGCGGCTAGCGTAAGAGAGGATTGGACCGTGAAAGCGAATATTTTCTTTGTCCCGCAAGGACTTGATAGACTTCTCTGGGATCTGCGATAGAATCATCCTTTATCCTGACAAGTTACTGGATGGATGTGGCAATGACATCTCTTCGTTATATCATCATTGGCTCATAGGTAATAATTGTCGGTTATAGAAACTCCCAGATAGGTCTCATGTTGATAATACTCTGAGGTTGATGTGATTTATGATGTCTTTTGGATGGTGATGTGATAGAGTCGTATCCTTACTCTAGCCTATTTTGTTTACTTTAGCCCGTTTTACATACAGTACATTTCACGTACTAATGCCTCTTTGGCACTGTATCATTTTATGATGCAGATTCTGTAGACAGAGGACTTCAGCCGGCAAATCATTGAAGTTCACAAATTCCCAAATAGAGACTTGGTGAGTCTTCCCCTACCTTCGAAGGATGCCCTATTTCCCTTTTTTCTATTGCTTTGAGTTATTTCATTCGATAGCGGTAGCCATGACCTGTCATGGTATCTTCTTAGACAATAGTTATAGAGACTTCATAGACATAAACAGTTGATAGTTGATGTTGAAGTTCTTTCTTCCCTGTTTCCTTTTTATATTGAGATTGTTCTACTGTTCTTATTCCTTGTGATAGACACAATGATAACATTATTTCCTACTGATAGTTCACTTGATTTACTGAATGTCTCCCGCTAAATTACTAATTGAACAAGTGTGATGGGAGTAGGTAGTTCGCTTGTGTCACGCTCTGAGCCTACACCTTGGACGTGGTTAGGACTTGAACATTTCTGGTCCCCGAGCGAACCACTTGGCCTGACTACTTACTCAACGGAAGACTCATAATAGTGGAAAAAGACATCAAAGGAATAAGATCATCTAAAACGATTTGCATAAGCTGAATATGAAAACTTTTAAGCGATGTCTGAATGAACTAGACACTAAAATACTAATACATGGTCTATGGAACCTCTACGAAACTGTCTGCAAGGGCTATTGAGACAGGTCCCAAGTAGCCAGAACTAAAAGCAAATCTTGAAATGAAATAACATAAACATAGGAGCCTCGGAATTAGAAGAGGCCTAACCAATAACTGATAGCTGTCAGGTTCTCAACGAAGCGACTGCTAAGGAACTCTGTCACCTGCGTCTGCATCATAAAATGATACAGTTCCTAAGGACGTCAGTACATGGAATGTACGGTATGTAAGATGGTCAAAACATTTAATAGGGATATCGTAATGCATCTCAAAAGAAATAATCATAATATATAAAGCGAGTAGCAATAATTATAAGACGTGTATGCTAAAAATAACATACTGAAAACTGATAAGTAACTTAGTTTTTTAGCTTGGGGAGCTTCTCTAACTGACAACCGCCACTATGAGCTTCGTGGTGATAAAATGTTTTGTCCATACTGCCAGAGCCGTCATGAACTTTGCCGGGGTAGGGGACGAATAACTAGGGGAGTGGATCCATCCCAAAATTGGGCCATCTCAGTGGCTAATAAGGAAGGTACTGTAGTACGATTCCACCTATGCTGGCTACATAGTTTATGGGTTTGAGTAATTTATTCTACTCTCACCTATATCAATGCTCAATACTACTCCCAAAATACTTTATGTAGCTTATACTTTAATGACCACAAATTCATGAAATCTGGCTTTCTTGGAGACTTAGCCCAACTTACTACATAACTTTTTCATATAACTTCTTTAACTTAATTGAAAACTAGAATCACCTCAGTGACTCAAAAATGCTAAATTCTTTGCTAATATGTGAAAATAAATCTCTAAAATTTACTTCTTGAATTTATCTTTAAAGGTGCTCAACTAATATTTTCTTTTCTTGAAGTATTATCAAGATTTTCAAGAAAATTCAACGATCATATATCTTATTCATAAATGAATATAACTTGATAACAATGCCTTACTTACATAACATAGAAATCCAGAATTTTAGTATTCATCAAGACTCTATGTATACCATGGAAATTAACATGCTTTTACAAAAGTTACGGGAACTTAATCTCACTAGTTCTTGAAAGTTCATGAGTGAACTAACTTATATTTCTGAAAATATACTAAAAATCATAGGTTTAAGGTGGCCTTACATACCTTGGGAGGAATTTCTTGGAGAGTTGTAGAAATCCCTAAGCCCTAGTATTGTTTCTTGGATTCTTGAGCATAAGTTCTTGAAAGGGTTTTCTTATTTTTAGAGAACGAGTGAAGAAAATCACGTTTTAGGGATTAAATACGACTTAAAATGGACTAGTTTACGATATGGGGTATGTGAAAGGTCGAAATTACCCCTCCCTATTAAAAGAACAAAACTGATCCAAAAATACACTAGTGCGCCACGCGCACTAGTGTTATTTCTCACTTTTTCGTAAATTCTTACTTTTCGTCAAAATTTGAAAAACAACAAAGTGTGGTTCCGTGTACACTCTGCTTCGTGGAAGGGGCGCGGAAACCCCACTAGTTTGAGCTTTCTTGAAGAAAAATAATTCGCGTTTTTTCGAGTTTTTGTCCAGTTGAGACTATATTTTGACTCAATTTTTCGCACTGATAGTAAATATGATCTCGGATTTGTAAATGGAGTAAGGGAAGACACGTTATGCGCAAGGTTAATTCTAGGGGTAGTTTCATCATTTTACTAGGTGTTACAGCTTAGGTACTAGCAATAGTTTTCGAGTGCCAGTTACGCCTAGGGTACCCTTCATGGGCGTGACAAACTTAGTATCAGAGCAATATTTCGAGTGTCCTAGGGAGTCTATGAAGTCGTATCGACTAGATTCTTATTCATGGGTGTGATGTGCACCACACTTCATAAAAAGAATGATATATGACATTAGAAAGTGTTACCCTTCTTCTATGATCTGAATTTGTATAATAGAGTTTAACTTTGTAAAAAATCTCATTCTAATTTATGCGTTATACGTTTACAGAATATGCCACCGAAGAGAACAACTGCTCAGAGGATGCCTCAGTCCCTACTGTTGAGAATGCCCAACCAGAGGTCTCGGTTAAGAAAGAGACAAGGAGATGGGGACGACCTGCTGAAGTCCCACAAGCGCCTCTGCACAGCCCCATCTAGCTCCTACTATCGAGGCAGAGTTTAGGGAAGCCATCACTATGCTAACTCAGTTGATGGCCTCTCAGGGTAACAGTGGGGGTCTTCAAGCTCCTAGTTCTAGCTGACAGGAATCCTCAGCTGCAACCTTAATTAGAGATTTCTTGAGGATGAACCCACTAGTGTATACAAGGTTGAAGGCTGAGGAGGACTCGTAGAACTTTATCGATGAAATGTATAAGGTCCTGAAAAGCTATGCGTGCTACTGAGATTGAAGGAGTTGAGATTGCTTTCTATAAGTTGAAGCATGTTGTTAATATTTGGTACAACCATTGAGAAGATAGTAGGGGTGAGGATGCTAATCCTGCATCGTGGGAGGAGTTTGAAGCCATTTTTCTTGACAATTTCTTTCCTGAGGAGTTGAGGGAGGCGAAGGTGGATGAGTTCGTGAACTTGAAGTAAGGAGGGATGATGGTTAAGGAGTACAACCTAAAATTCATTATGCTGTCTAGATATGCACCGGAGATGGTGCAAGACATGAGGGCCAGGATGAGGAAGTTTGTATCTGGCCTGGGTAGACATATGCAGAGGGAGTGAAAAGTAGCTTTATTGATCCCTGGCATGGACATCTCCAGGATCATGGTGTATGCCCAACAGATAGAGGAGGATAAGAAGAGAGACAAAGAGGAGCATATGACTAGAAAAGCAAAATCAACTGGGTATGAGCCTAGCCAGCAGAGATAGAATAAGGGTGACAAGTCAATTTTCAGAAGGGATCATCTTATCATGCACCTTCTATAGCAAGTGCACCCGTTCAACCAAACAGGTATGATCATAAATCTCAAGGTTATTAGAATTTCAGGGCTCAGGATACACAATCAGACTAGTGTGACCCAAGGTGCAAAGGGAAAGCCACCTTGTGACAAGTGTGGTAAGCTTCATTTAGGTGAGTGTTGTGTGGGTAGAGATGTTTGCTATTCATGTGGACAGGCTGGTCACTTCCAGTTTGAGTGTCTGAAGAGGAGACGGGGTGAATGGAGCAGCAGACCACAATCCTCCACAGCACCCCCAACTAGTAATCATCAGAGGTGTACTACTCTAGGTACAGGAGGCATGGGATGAACTGCCTTTATGCTATGGGTAATCGATAGGGGTAGGCGGCTACACCATATGTTGTTACGAGTATGCTTCGATTCTTTACCTTTGATTGTAATACATTGCTACTCCTAGAATGTTTGCTTGAAGCTTTTGTTATTTCCACTCCTACTGGTGGGTCTATATTAGCTGAGAGGGTTTACAGGAATTGTATAGTATCCATTTATCATAAAGATACCTTAGTTGACTTGGTAGAGTTGGAGATGGTTGACTTTGATGTGATACTTGGCATGGATTGCCTTCACGCCTGTTATGCTTCTGTGTACTTGAGAACTCGAATTGTTAAGTTTCAATTTTCTAATGAGCCTGTTCTAAAGTGGAAAGGAAGTTCTGTTGCACCTAAGGGCAAGTTTATCTTTTATCTTAAATCCAGAAAGTTGATCTCCGAGGGTTATATTTACCACCTCGCGCGAGTTAAGTCTGATGATGTTGAATCTTCTACTCTTGAATCAGTCCCGATTATGAATGAGTTCCCTGAGGTGTTTCCTGATGATCTACCTGGAGTCCCTTTTGATAGGGAGATTGACTTCAGGATCGATGTTCTTCCTGAGAGCCAACCCATTTCAATTCTACCTTATAAAATAGCCCCTCCTGAGTTGAAAGAATTGAAAGAACAATTGAAAGACTTGTTAGAGAAAGGTTTCATAAGGCCTAGTGTCTCTCTTTGGGGTGCTCCTGTTTAATTCGTGCGTAAGAAAGATGGGTCCCTCAGAATATGCATAGACTACCGGCAATTGAACAAGGTCACGATAAAGAATAAGTATCCTTTCCCTAGGATAGATGATCCATTTGACCAACTTTATGGTGCTACCTGCTTCTCCAAGATAGACCTCAGATCGGGTTACCATCAGTTGAAGGTGAGGAAAATTGATATTATAAATATAGCCTTTAGGATACGGTATAGCTATTTTGAGTTCTTGGTCATGTCCTTTGGGTTGACAAATGCGCCGATAGTTTTTATGGATTTGATGAACAGAATATTCAGACCGTATCTTGATATGTTCGTGATCATGTTTATTGATGATATTCTAGTGCATTCCAAAGATGAAGAGGAGTATGCTAATCATCTTAGGGTGGTTTTGCAAACGCTCAAATACCATGAGTTGTATGCGAAACTCTCTAAGTGTGAGTTCTGGCTCAAGTCCATGGCTTTCCTAGGCCATGTTGTTCTGGGAGATAGTATTCAGATGGATACTCAGAAAATTGAAGCCATTAAAACTGGCCTAGACTAACTTCTCTGACGGAAATAAGAAGCGTCTTGGGTTTGGCAAGATACTATCGTAGATTTGCTGAGGGCTTCTCTTCCTTGTGTACACCATTGACTAAGCTAACTCAGAAGAAGGCCAAGTTTCAGTGGTCTGAGGAATGCGAGAAAAGTTTCCAAGAGTTGAATACTAGATTGACTACAACACCAGTTTTGACTTTGCCCAATGGGATGGGAGACTTCATGATCTTCTGTGATGCATCTATAGTTGGATTGGATTGTGTGCATATGCAAAGAGGGAAGGTGATAGCTTATGCTTTCAAACAACTTAAGACCTATGAGAAGAATTATCCGACTCATGATCTCGAATTGGCAACGATAGTATTCGCACTTAAGATCTGGCATCACTACTTGTATGGAGTGCATGTGGACGTGTTCACTGACCACAAGAGCTTGCAATACGTGTTCAGTCAGAAAAAGATCAACTTGTGACAGAGGAGATGGTTGGAGTTGCTCAAGGATTATGATATGAGCATCCTCTACCACCCAGGTAAGGCTAACATTGTTGCTGATGCTCTTAGCAGGTTGTCTATGGGTAGCACTACCCATGTGGAGAAAGGGAAGAGAGAATTGGCTAAGAAGTTCATAGATTGGCTTGACTCAGAGTGCAACTTAAAGAGAATAATGAAGATGGGGTCAATATTCAAAATGGGTTTGCTTCATTCTTAGTGTCAGAAGTGAAGGAAAAGCAATACCAAGATCCGATTTTGTTCCAATTGAAAGAAGCGGTTCATCAGCAGAAGGTGATTATTTTCTTCAAAAGGGGAGATAGGATATTGAGATATAGGGTAGATTGTGTGTTCCTGATGTTGATGGTATTTAAGAGAGGATCATAGTTGAAGCTCATAGCTCCAGATATTCCATCCATCCTGGTTCTACTAAGATGTATCATGACTTGAGAGAAGTCTATTGGTGGAATGGAATAAGGAGGGACATTACTGAGTTTGTCTCCAAGTGTCCCAATTGTCGACAGGTCAAGGTTGAACATCAAAGACCATGTGGGCTAGTTCAGAATTTTGAGATTCCTAAGTGGAAGTGAGAGATAATCAACATGGATTTCATTACCAGCTTACTAAGATCCCGAAAACAGCATGAATCTAAACAGATTGCGTGGTACCTCGGACCAAAGAATTCGATATGGGAGATTGTTGACAAGATGACTAAATCAGCTCACTTTTTCGCAATCAAGATAACTAATACGACTGAGGAATATGCCCGACTATACATTTGTGATATTGGTTACATGGGGTTCCCTTGTCTATCATCTCAGACAGAGGAGCTCAATTCACCTCTCAATTTTGGAGATCTTTTTAGAAGGGATTGGGTATGAAAGTACATCTGAGCACAATCTTTCGCCCTCAGACAGATGGACAGGTAGCATGCACCATTCAGACTTTGGACGATATGTTGAGAGCGTGTGCCATCGACTTCAAGGGAAAGTGGGATGATCATCTATCATTGATTGTGTTTACTTACAACAATAGCTACCATGCCAACATTCAGATGGCCCCTTACGAGCCATTACAGAAGGAGATATAGATCACCAATTGGTTGGTTTGAGATTGGTGAAGCTGAATTGATCAGACTTGATCTTGTCCATCAGTTTATGAAAAAGGTTAAAGTCATCAGAGAAAGGTTGAAGACAACACAAAGTCATCAAAAGTCTTATATGGATGTGAGGAGAAGAGACTTGGAGTTTGAGGTGGATGATTGGGTGTACTTGAAAGTGTCACCCATGAAGGGTGTCATGAGGTTTGGTTAGAAGGAGAAGTTGAGTCCAAGTTATATCGGACCACACTAGATTGTGAGGAGGATTGGGAAGGTCGCTTATGAGTTGGACTTGCCTTCCGAGTTAGATGGAGTTCATCTGGTATTTCATATTTCAATCCTGAAGAAGTGTTTGGGAGATCCTTCTTTGGCAATCCCTATTGAGAGTACCGGGGTGAAGGATAACCTATCCTTAGAAGAAATTCCAGTCCAAATCCTTGATCGACAAGTTCGTAAGTTGAAGAACAAAGAGATAACCTCCGTCAAAGTTCTATGGAGGAACCAATTCATTGAGGAAGCTACGTGGAAAGCTGAGGAAGTGATGAAACTCAAATACTCGCACTTATTCGTGCCTAAAGACGATGATGTTGAAAGTAATACCCCATCCTTAGCGCTATTAAATGTCTTCTTTCATTGAGTTTATGTATTAATTTAATTCTATTCCTGAATCTAAGACAAAGATAGATAAGTGATGGATAGTTGAGAGTTCGAGAGTTCCCGAGTGAGAAATGAGATGAGTTTTAAGGTTAGTCATGCTTTTATTCAAGGACGAATGATTTCAAGAGGGAGATGATGTAACACCCTGTAAAATTATTGAAATGCCTCTAAAATGTATTGTGCGCATAATACATCTTTCGAAACACTGATGGAAAATCCGGGATCAAATTTGCGATCAATATAAAAAATCGAGTGAAGAAATGGTCTCGACCCAATTTAAGAGCAATCAGATTGAAAAATAATTTTTGCAAATTAATGGGAAACTAGTGTCGATCCACACCCCTGGCGCGATGTGGAGGGGACACGAAGACACACTTAAGCTTTTTTTATTTTCGACGGGAATTGAAATTTCAAAAAAAATTGCGAAATACACTGGTCCGTGCCCTTGGCGCGTAGCAGACCGGTGTACAGATTTTGAATTTTTTTCTTTTAATTTACGAAGGGCCTTTTAGTCATTCTCCATCCTATTCTAAGTCCTAAAATGTATTTATAAAGTCATTTATTATCAATTGAGGGTTTCTAAACCCACTTTTCTTAACTTTTACGTAAGAATTCTTTGAGAGAGGAGATGTAAAGCTCTAAGGATTGAGGGTTTGAGTTCAAGTTCTTGAAAGGAGTTGGTATTTCGTCATCCCAGGTATGTGAAGGCTACCAAGAACATGGGATTGTTCTCCCATGTTCCCCCACGATTGAGTTAGGTTGATTAGCTGAAAGTAATGAGTCTTAACTGTGATATCTTGAATGAAATCTTGAAAACTACCTTTAATCTTTACATACTTTCTTAAATTGATAATCATCATGCTTTGAATTAACTTTTTACATGTTTGATTGTATGATTGTGTAATAACTCTTCATGAATACCTTGTTAAAGACTTTAAGAATGAACTTGGGAGTAATGTCTAGAGCCTTGATGGTTTGGTTGTATTGATTTCTATGGTCTGAGTTCGGAGATGAGTATAATGATGGCTGAAGTTGATAAAATTAGAATCCATCGAGTTTAAACAAGAGTGAGATTGAATTTGAGAGGAAGATTCCATTACTTGAGATGATAGAAAGTCAGATGAGATGAGGTCCTCGTCTGAGGGAGGTTGTTTGTATACCATCCTGATGTTGATGGACTTATGAGTGTGTCGAGTCCTGGGAGGAGTATTAGCACTGAAATGGATAGGAGTAAGTACCACTCGTACCCATTAACTACATGGACAACATAGTAGAGGATTAGACCGTGAAAACAGATGTTTTCTTTGTTTCACAGAGGACTTGATAGACTTCTTTGGGATCCCCGATAGACTCGTCCTTTACCCCGGTAAGGTACTGGGCGGATGTGGAAATGAAATCTCTTTGTTGTATCATAACCGGCTAATAGGTGATGGTTGTTGGTTATAGAAACTCCCAGATAAGTTTTATGTTGATAATACTCTGAGGTTGATGTGATTTTATGATGTCTTGATAGATGGTAATGTGATAGAGTCCTGTCCTTACTATGAGTTAAGGTTTTGTGATTGATGAGATGATGTCATTTTATATTGTATAGCCTATATTGTTTACTATAGCCCATTTTATATACAATATATTCTACGAACTAATGCCCCTTTGGCGCTGCATCATTTTATGATGCAGATTTTGTAGACAGAGGACTTCATTCGATGAATCGTTGAGGTTCACAGATTCCCAGACAGAGACTTGGTGAGTCCTTCCATAACTTTGGAGTATACCCGTATTCCCTTTTTTCTATTGCTTTGATTTATTTCATTTGATAGCGGTAGCCATTGCCTGTCATGGTACCTTGTTAGATATTAGTTATTGAGGCTTCATAGACATAAACAGTTGATGGTTAATGTTGAAGTTCTTTCTTCCTTGTTTTCTTTTTATATTAAGATTGTTTTGCTGTTCTTATTCCTTGTGATAGACATGGTGATAACATTATTGCCTACTAATAGTTCACTTGATCAACTGAACATCTTCCACTAAATTACTGACTAAAAGAGTATGATTGGACTAGGTGGTTTGCTTAGGGACTAGCAATAGTTTTCGAGTGTCAATTATGCCTAGGGTACCCTCCCGTGGTGTGACAAACTTGGTATCAGAGCCAGCATTCGAGTGTCCAAGGGAGTCTATGAAGTCATGTCTAGTAGAGTCTTGTTTATGGGTATGTTGTGCACCACACTCCATAAGTATGAGGCTATGGGAAATTAGGAAGTGTTACCCTTCTTCTATGATCTAAATTCGTGCGATAGAGTTTAATTCTATGAAAAATCTCATTTAATTCATGTGTTATATGTTTACAGAATATGCCGCCGAAGAGAACAACTGCTCAGAGAGATGACTAAGCCCCTGTTGCTGAGAATGCCCAACCAGAGGTCCCGGTTCAAACAGAGGTAAGGAGGCAAGGACGGCCTGCTTGGACTGCTGAAGTCCCACTAGCGCGCCCTGCACAACCCTAGCCAGCTCCCACTACCGAGGCAGAGTTTAGGGGAGCCATCACTATACTAACTTAGTTGGTGGCTTGGTAACAGTCGGGGTCCTTAGGCTTCTAGTTCTAGCTCATCGAAGTCCTTAGCTGCAGCCTAACTCAGAGTTTTTTTAGGATGAACCCGCTAGTGTATACAGGGTTGAAGGTTGAGGAGGACCCGCCGAACTTTATCAATGAAATGTATAAGGTCTTGAAAGTTATGCATGCTACTGAGATTGAAAGAGTTGAGCTTTCTTTCTACTTATTGAAGGATGTTGCTAATGTTTGGTACAACCAATGAGAAGATAGTAGGGGTGAGGATGTTGAGCCTACAGAGTGGGAGGAGTTTAAAGTCGCTTTCTTGACCATTTATTTCCTCGAGAGTTGAGGGAGGCGAAGGTGGATGAGTTCGTGAACTTTGGAGGGATGACGGTTAAGGAGTACATTCTAAAATTCATCAACCTGTGTAGATATGCACAGGAGTAGGTGCAAGACATGAGGGCAAGGATGAGGAAGTTTGTATCTGGCCTGGGCAGACATATGCAGAAGGAGTGCAAAGCAACTTTGTTGATCCCCAGCATGGACATCTCCAGGATCATGGTGCATTCCCAACAGATAGAGGAGGATAATAGGAGAGACAGAGAGGAGAAAATGAATAGAAAAGCAAAATCAGTTGGGTATGAACTTAGCCAGCAGAGACAAAACAAGGGTGACAAGTCCTATTTTCAGAAGGGATAATCTCATCATGCACCTTCTATAGCAAGTGCGCCCGTTCAGCTAAACAGGCCTGATCAGAAGTCTCAAGGTTATCAAAATTTCAAGGCTCAGGGTACACAATCTCAGGCTAGTGTGACCCAAAGTACGAGAGGAAAGCCACCTTGGGACAAGTATGGTAAGCTTCATTTGGGTAAGTGCCGTGTGGGTAGAGATGTTTGCTCTTCATGTGGATAGGCTGGTCACATCCAATTTGAGTGTCTGAAGAGGAGATGGGGTGAAGGGAGCAGCAGACCATAATCCTCTGCAACACCCCAACTAGTAATAATTAGAAGGGTACTATTATAGGTGTTGGAGGCCAGATGAACCGCCTTTATGCGATGGATAATCAACAAGATCAGAAGGCTGCACCAAATGTTGTTACGGGTATGCTTCGAGTCTTTACCTTTGATTGTTATGTATTGCTTGATCCGGGTGCCACCTTATCTTTTGTGACTCCTTACATGGCTAGTAAGTTTGGGATTCTCCCAGAGTGTTTGCTTGAACCTTTTGCTGTTTCTACTCCTACTGGTGAGTCTAATTAGCTGAGAGGGTTTACAAGGATTATATTGTGTCCATTTATCATAGAGATACCTTAGCTGACTTGGTAGAGTTGGAGATGGTTGACTTTGATGTGATACTTGCCATGGATTCTCTACATGAAAGAAGGTTTTTCCCAACAAAACCTTTTGTTGCTACATATTGAATGTTGTTGCAAAAAGTATTTTGGGCAATAAAAGAAAAGTTGTTGCAATGAATCCAGATGCAAAAAGTTTTTGCAACAACTTAATATGTTGTTGCCGAAAACTAACTTAACACAACCAAAAATATTGTTGCCTTACAACGTATAGTTGTAGGTCATAAAATTTTTGCAACAAAATTTAGTGGTTGTCTCGACATTCTAGTAGAGTATTCAGGTAGCCATGAGTCTTGTCGCGACACCTATCTCCAATTTAGTAGAAGCTTCATAGACTAATTAGACAACCATTCAATTTATTATTTATGATGATTTCAAACACTTATATAATTATTATTATTTAGAATTTTAGATAAAAATGTTGAGATGACTTATTTTGTTAAATTTATTTTGATGCTCATCTATTATAAAACTTCTTCTTAAGTTGTTCATTCTTCCGCATAGTAGTAAGCCAACCAAAGGGTTCACTTGGACCAATAGTGGTTTTGAGTAACGAGTACATCTAGGATATAGACTCAAAGCATGACAGACACACACATACACACACATATCTCTTAGTGAACAAAGCATGTTATGTTAGCAGAGTTCGAAAAAAGACCTCAGTTACAATCATCACCTACATCTACCTTAATTCAAGCCACTTCTACGACTCTAATTTGAAACCTATATGTTATCTGGTAATACAGAGATAACTTTTTCATTACTCCATTTGTCATTTGTTTACTCTAACTCACAACTTATATGTTGCGTTAAATTTTATTGACTTTTTCGTCTCTCTCTGCTCCATTTGTCATTTGTCGATTGTGTAATGAAACGATGCTCTCTTTAACAGGGTCGTCTCAGCAAGTTTAGGGCCATATAAATTGAATAATTATAACATACCTAATGTAATACTACAAATGAGATCTGGATTGGTAGGATATACACAAACTTTGTGAAGTAAAAATGCAAACAATGTAAATTTTCAATGAAAAATATATATATTCTAAATTTAGAATAATAAAACCTAACCAAGAATTTAAAAAGTTTATATAATGACATCCAAATCATATTGGGCTAAATTTGATGAATTGATTTAATGATATAATTAGTATTGATTAGTTTTAGTGCTTGAAATTTGAAGAAACCATAAATAAATTTGATCTTTTTTATAAACAAACAGTAATAGATTTTGCATGATGTAGAAGGTTTGACTGTTTGAGAGATTTTAGAATATTCAATAATGAAAGAATAAAAATACTGAAAAGGGAATAAGTAAAATATAAAAATAATATTGGTTATTGGTAATCATCAAAATATAAATGAAACAACAAAACAGATAGTCACATAAGAAATGATACTATGATTTACTAAACATAATTTCATAAATGAATTATTAGGATGATCACTATATTAAATAAGATAAAACATTATTATATTTTCTATTCAAAAAATTCTTTTCAAATTTATCATATATGAGACTTTTTTTTAACAATATATATATATATAATGTATACATCTTTGGGAGAAAGTAGGGTCCCAGAAAAAGTTGAAGTGCAAACAATTGCTTTAGTGACTTTATGATCGAGACGATCTTGCTCTTCAAATTTGATTAGAGATATTTTAGTGTTTCTAAGTTCTAACCTTATTAATTGTTTCTGTAAAATTAAATATCAAGATAATTTGTTACACTATATAACTATGGTCTTCTATTTTCTAGTAAAATGAACTCTACAAATAAGCAGGTGTATATGAATGCGTGTTTGTATATATGAACATTTTATTTTTCTTAATTCTCACAAGAAGTACTAGTACTAGACAAAATTCCCATCTAATAATGTGAGAACTTAGTATGGATATTATAAAAATTATGGACTCCCATCCCCATATGTTTGAGCTAGAATTTTTATTGAGAAAATTCAAAAGATATAAAAAATAAATATACAAAAAAGTCAATGAGATTTAACGCAATATTTATTATATATATATGTCAAGAAAAACACATGATGTGAGCCTTCAACTAGCCCACCATCTATGGAAGCCACAACAAACGAGAGAGAAATTTTTTTTGGCTGAAATCAACTAACTCTCATTATCAACATGCAAGTATATATACAAGTTGAGAGGTGAGGTGAAGACAGTTGGCAGTGAACTGGCTTACCACTAACTGCCATACTAACAGACTGCTTAACTAACTAACAAAATGTTTAACTAACTAATGAAAGATTAACTAACTAATTAACTAATTGAAAATTATCTAACTAATCAGTGATCAACAATTAGCTAATCTCAACACTCCCCCTCAAGTTTGAGGTGTGGAAAACACTGACAACTTGTGCATTGCCGTAGAGTGTTTAATGCCAGTTAATGCCTTTTTCAAAATATTTGCCAGTTGGTTGTCTGAGTAAATGTGATGCAGTGAGATGAGGCCTGCTTGCAATAGATTTCTGATGAAATGGCAATCGACCTCAATGTACTTAGTGCACTCACGAAAAACTAGATTCCTTGCAATGTGGAGAGCTGATTGGCTATCACAAAAAACTTCAATAGGAGTTGGTGGTAGCACTGTATGTTCTTCCAGTAACCTGCTGAGCCAAACTAACTCCCCTGCAACCTTCTTGAGAGCCCTGTACTCTGCTTCTGCAGAAGACAAGGATATAGTTTCCTGTTTCTTTGATTTCCAACTGAGTGAACTATTTCCCAACAATACAATATAACCACTCACTGGTCTCTGGAATCAAGGAAAGTAGCCCAGTCTGAGTCACAATAGGCCCTTACATTGTATGATTCTTCATGTGACATGAATATTCCTAAGGTGAGATCTGCCTTGAGATATCTTAATAGGTGATATGCTGCTTTCAAGTGAGGTTCTCTGAGGTCCTGCAATGTCAGAGAAATTAGTTCCAGTGATTATAACATCATCTACATATACAACAACAAATATGGTAAATGTGATAGATTCTTGTGAAAAAGTGAGTAATCATTCATTGAGTGAGTGTATCCCTTAGAATACAAAGCTTCTGTCAGTCTGGCATACCATTGCCTACTTGCTTGCTTCAGCCCATATAATGACTTATTCAATTTGCATACAATTCCTGGCTTGTCCACCACTAAACCTGGTGGAACTTTCATGTATACTTCCTCATATAATTCACCATGGAGGAAGGCATTATTCACATCAAGTTGAAAAATGTTCCATCCCTTCTTTACTCCTATAGCTAAAAGAGTCCTTATAGTTGTCATCTTAATGACTGGTGAGAAAGTCTCTGTATAATCAATTCCAGTTTGTTGTGTATAACTTTTTACTACAAGTCTTGCCTTAAGTCTATTAATGGTCCCATAAGCTTTGTGTTTCACCTTATACACCCCACCTATACCCTATTACCTTCTTTCCAATTGGTAATTCCACAAGATCCCAAGTATGGTTTGCATGTAGCACCTCAAATTCCTATGTCATGGCTAGTTGCCAAGCAGGATTCATAGTAACCTCTTTATATGAAGATAGTTTAGTATCATTGCTTATGTTTCTCACAAGTACTTGACTTTCATTTCTTAGATCTTCAGGTAGTATGTATTGGTGTTTTGAAAAAGCAGCATGGAGGGAAATGTTCTCATTATTCAATTGGGTTAGTGGTCTAATCAAGTTCTTGGGTAATATGTAGTCATGCAAGTATGTAAGCAGTTATGTGTTCTAGAGAGTCTTGTAGTGGATCCCAATCTTTGAGGGATATCAGAAGGTGTGTGATCAGGGATTGAGTGTGTTGTTGTTATTGGTGAGTCAATTGGTTGGTCAGGAATTGGAGTGTTATCTGCATCATTCACATTGTTTTTAGTATTTTGTGCAGTCTGTGACCTACTTTCAGTATAAATAGTATCTATGAAGGGCACAGAATGAAAGACATGAGGGAAAGAAGAAATATCAGAAGCTACAATAAAAGGAAAGACATTTTCTTTGAAACTTACATCTTTGGAAGCATGTATTTTGTTTATGGACATACTTAAGACCTTGTATCCCTTTGATCCTAAAGGATATCCTATGAATATGTGAGGTACTGTTCTAGCTTGAAATTTATCTATTTGGGACTTTGGAATGATTGGGTAGCATAGACAACCAAAGGACCTCATGTGAGAGTAGGATGGTTTGATCTTATATAGTAATTCAACTGGGGATTATCCTTTGCTGTGAGAAGTTGGAAGCCTATTGATGATATATGTGGCACATAAGACACAGTCTCCCCAATATTTTGGTGGTAATATGGACTGAAAAAGAAGGGTCCTGGCAGTTTCTAACAAGTACTTATATTTTCTTTCTACTATGTCATTTTGTTGTGGTGTGTATGGACACGCTTTTTCATGAATAATTTCTTTCGATTTGAAGAAAGATGTGGTAAATGTGTATGTAAATTCAAGGCCATTATTTGTTCTAATGGATTTGACCTTGGTATCAAACTGATTCTCAATCATGGATATGAAGCTTTTGATGGCTTCAACGGTACTCTCTCCGTCTCAATATAACTGAATTTTTAGAGTATTTTTAAGTGTTCAAAATATTTGAATTGTTCAAACTTCAAGGTAGATGTTTGAAATTTTTTCCAATATTACCCTTCCCTTTAA
>JAOTQR010004146.1:0-18819 GCA_025774065.1 Solanum ossicruentum | reverse complement strand
GAGGCTCATACCATTAATTGAGGCATGACCCGCTAGAAAGATTTGAGGCTCATCTCTTTAGTTGAGGCATGACCTACTAGAAATATTGTGAAAATCCTATCCAAAATGGGACGCCCATAAAGAAGTTTACTTCTCCAAAATCGGAGGCCCGTAAGGAGAAGTATGGTTTACCTTTGGCAAGTAGACCACCTATTTTTTAGTGTGGGGATAACATTGGGATTCCAAGTAATAGCTCGGTTGGTCTTATATGTCGGTTGAGGTCGCATACCCACTATATATGAGCATTATAGCATTTTATGCATCATAGATTTCATAGCATATTGTTATATTACTTTTCTTTGCTATATATCTTTTTCTATATTATGTGCCCTTATCATCTATTATGTGCCCTTGTCATCTAACATTGAATGCAGGTTTGATAAGTCATATGCATGCATGCCCACATACTTACTACATTTGAACATACTAACACATACTTTTTTCCTACATGATCTAATCATGTAAGGACCAGAGACTACTTTCATCTACCGTTTGACGGCTAGATCGAATTTGAAAATTGATGTGGTGAGTCCTATCTTCCAAGGACAAACCACCATCTATCTACCTTATGTTGCTTCTGCTTAAGCTATTTACTTTGAGGGTGAGCCCGATGCATGTCTTGGGACCCATCCTATTCTATGACTAGAGACACTCAATAATTGGGTGTCATTATCTATTGTCTCAATCAACCTCCCCTTGGTCAGCTTTGGTCGGTTAGACAGGAAAACATCAATCGAATCCTGTCATCTACTTCCCTTTTTCTATTCGTCACTACCTTGGTCAGGATCATGATAGTAGGTAGGTTAAGGGTGTTGGCCACCACCAAACCACATTATTCATGAGGGAAATAAACAATACATACAAAACCCCAATCACAGAAATGCACAATACCTAGGTCATCTCAAGTCCACTACCCATGGTTCCCACAGCCCCAAGTTGTGGGTATTTAGCTACTCATGTCTAAGATAAAACACACAAAAATGCATATAATAGACATAGTTGAGAGTTTCACCAATAACAATGAAGGAAATAGGCACCATTAGTTACAAACCCACAGCTTGATTGATCAACAATGAGTACAAAGAAAGATTTGCAATCCCCAAAATGGATTTCCGAAAGAGAACAATAATCTACTCTAAAAACTCAAGAAAAGCTTCAAAATGTAATGGAGAAATGTCTATTGTTCGAACTCTCCCTCAAAAATCTAACTTAAACTATTTATAGTATTTACAAGACAACCCTAGAAATTATGCAGAAAAGACAGCTGGTATCTAATAAATTTTGCAGTTATGACTTGTACGTTGACCTACAAGTCATAGTTGGGGTCTCATATCAGGTTCTTGGCATCTTGGACTGACTAGTACAACCCATAGGTAAGAGTCGTTACTCGAGCTATGACTCATATGTTGGTCTCGCAGTCTTGGTCTTCAGTTTTTTTGTCTAACATTTTGGCTTTCTGATTCTTGTTACGAGTCCATCTATACGATTCATAGTGTGTCTTATGACTCAAAGGTTGGGCTCATAGGGGTAACCTTCACTTGACAGATTCCTGATTTTTGGTCTTTGACTCCTGCTACTACATAACCTACGACTCGTAGCGTGAGCTACGACTTGTAGGAGGGATTGTATGGCCTATGCTTCAGCAAAATCTGCAACTTTTCTTCAAAATCATGCCAACCTAACATTTCTGCAAGATTAACACAAAAACACATCAAAACACTAAAAACTCGCTTTAAGAACTCACAAAATCCCTTGTTTTAGGCAGCAAATGTGTTGTAATTTGACAACACATCACCACTCTTAACTTTGAATTGTTGTTTGTCCTGAAGCGACGACTCAATCTACACAGACAAAGAGAAATACATAGCAGCTATATCAATGGCATATATAATAGCTTACTTGCTTTAGATACCCAACTACTACTTTAAAAATAGGGTTGGCAAGTTATTGAGCAAACAAGAACATCATGAGAGACCTAACAATCCAACTTTGACAAGCTAAGGAGTATCAACCGTCCATAATCATTGGTATAGTCATATGCTACTCAAGTAGTGCAAATGACCTCACTGGAAAGAAGCCCCTCATACTCACTCAAAAGCATTTAGAATTCAGGGACTGAGGAAGCATTCTCATTCTTACAATTAAAATTCAATGCATACTGACTAACATCATAGGATTGCCTTTCTACTCATCTTTTAACTTGGTGATAGGGTGGAGTTGGATCACTTTAGGACTTATAGGCTTGTAACATAGGCTCCAGGTGCTTTGGTACGGCATTTAGGGCAAGTAGTGACTAAAAGCTATCGTTGAATCATGTTTAACAACATTTTTTGCTTTCATAATCCAACCCTTTTTTCAACAATCCCTTCTTGTTCACTTGCTTTGAACTTTTCTTGAGTGCTTTCTTTCTCTTTTTCAGCTGTGCCCTGATTTCAAACTCGTTTTTGCTGTTTTTCTTAATTAAAGCACTTTTCTTTTTTTTCTTCACTCGGTTCATGCTTTTTTATTTCTTTCTTAATTACCCAACTAACCACCTTATCAATTTTACTTTACCACAATAAAGGTCACCCTCAACTTAGACTTTTAGCCTTAGGTGAAGTACATAACATCTATGGCTCAAACCAGGGCCACCAATTTCATCCACCCTCAACTTAGGCCTTTGGCCTCAATCAAGGTTCACATATTCAAGGATAGACCAGGGCCAACATCAAGGTAGAGCTAGCAAGGTATCAAGAAAGAATGAGTATATGATAAGCTCAAAAATTTGGAAAAAGGGATTCTCTCACTTAACTAGCGGATTGTTTTAGGGTAAAAGTAGTTTCACTCAAAGAACAAAGTCCTAAGATCCTTTCCATATCCACCATATCACCAAACCAACTTTTAGAGTAACAAGGCTAGTTCTAGGTCCATACAAGATGCATGAATGCAGCAAAATAAGCTCACAGCACACATGACAATTTCATTCACATCAAGTATAGACTCACAGGTCATTCTTTCAATCTCAACTCACCTTCACAAGATCAGAACAAGCATTACCAGATACTTAAAAATGTATGAATGCATCAGTACTCACAACCTAAAAAAATTTTTAGGGTACCCAATTTTGATCAAAACATTGAAAACAACTCTAACAATAATGAATATGCCAATAGATAATTACTACCATGAATTTACCCATTATCTACACTACCTAAATATGCCAGATCAACAAAAAAATAAATATCCACAAGAAAAAAGAAGCACGGCAAGAAACCTTGGGATCAAAAATAGGGGAAGTTATGGACTTGAGGCTACTCATACTTCACCTTAATCCATAACTTCCATCGCCCCACCAAAATAGGATACTTTGTCCTCAAAGTAGCTACACAAAGAAAAAGCGCAAGGGGTGTACCTTGGGTTTCCTCCCAAGAAGCACCTGAGTTATTGTCACGGCATAATAAGAAGCTTCTGCGTTTATGCCAGTTCAGGGTCCCAATCTTCCACCGTTTTGATCTCTTCCATATGACCCATGTACATTTTTACCCTTTATCCATTGGCTTTGAAAGTTTTTCCATCCCTACTCTCTAACTCGATAGCACCATGACTAAAAATGTGTACAGCTCTGAAAGGCCCCAGCCACTTAGATTTGAGTTTTCCAGGAAACCACCTTAACCCGATATTGTAAAGCAGTACCATGTCTCTTAGAGCAAAATGGCGATCTTCAATTCTGCGATCATCCTGAACCTTCATTCGTTTTTTGTACAAAGCAGAGCTCTCATATGCTTAAAGTCTAAACTCATCAAGCTCATTCACTTGCATCAACCTTGAGGTGGCAGCTTCATGCCAATCTAGATTCAGTTTCTTCAGTGCCCATAATGCTTTGTGTTCAAGTTCAATCGGTAAGTGACAGGCCTTTCCAAAAACCAGTTGATACGGAGACTTTTCGATGGGAGTTTATAGGCTATCCGTTAGGCCCATAAAGCATCATCCAATTTCCTTGACCAATCAGTGCAATTCATATTCACCATTTTGGATAAGATTTGCTTTATTGCCCTATTTGATACTTCCACTTGCTAACTAGTTTGGGGATGATACCGGGTTGCCACATGGTGCTTCACACCATATCTTTCAAGGAGATCTTTGAATAGTCGGTTGCAAAAATGAGAACCTCTATCACTGATAATTGCCCGAGGTGCACCAAATTTGGAAAAATACATTTTCGGAGAAATCCCGTAACACTCTTACCCTCATTGTTTGGTAGAGCTACAACCTCCACCCACTTGGATACATAATCAACTGCAATAAAAAATGGACTTGTTACCATGAGAGCTAATAAAGGGTCCCATAAAATCAATACCCCATATATCAAATTATTCTATGACCAAAATAGGATTTAGAGAAGGTTCATGCCTTTATGACACTCCTCCTTCTATTTGACATCTTTTATAAGATTTTACATAATCATCGGCGTCTTAGTGTATAGACGACCAATAATATTCACACTGCAACACCTTATAAGTCGTTCTAGCTCCATTGTGATGGCCACCCACCAATGAAGAGTGGCATGCTTCAAAAATGCTCATCATCTCTACCTCTGGAACATATTTATGGAAGATGCCATCCGCACAAATGCAAAATAAATATGGGTCGTCCCAAAAGAATTTCTATACATCATGCATGAACTTGCGACGTTGCTTGGTGTTCAAATCCGGGGGAACTATATCACTCACCAAATAGTTAGCATAATCTGCAAACCAAGGTATAAGATCATGTGATGCTGCCAAAACTCTTTCATCAGGGAATGAGTCATTTATGTTTATCCCATCATCAAAATTCATCATAGCCTCATCTTCCACTCTAGAAAGGTGATCGGTAACTTGATTTTCAATTCCTTTTCTGTCAATCACATCAAATTGAATTCATACACGAGAAGTATCCATCTAATCAACCATGGTTTTGTATCTTTATGTGCCATCCGATATTTGACTGTCGTGTGCTCGGTATGCACGATCACTTTAGCTCCTAACAAATATTAATGGAATTTTTCAAATGCAAACACCAACGCAAGCAATTCTTATTCAATCATACTGTAATTCTTCTGGGCCACATTCAGTGCTTTGCTAACATAATATATCAGATGCAGGAATCTGTCTCTTTGTTACCCCAATACCACACCGAGTGCAACCCCACTCGTATCACACATTAGTTCAAAAAGTCATGACCAATCTGGAGCGACAATAATGGGTATTGTGGTTAGCCTTCTTTTTCCGAAGAGAATAATAATCCACTCTAAAAACCTAAGAAAAGCTTAAAAATGTAATGAAGAAAATGTCTATTGTTCAAACTCTCCCTCAAAAACCTAACTTAAATTATTTATATTATTTACAAGACAATCCTAGGAATTATGCAGAAAGGACAGCTAGCATCTAATAAATTTTACAGTTACAACTCATAGGTTGGCCTACGAGTTGTAGTCGAGGTCTCATATCAGGTCCTTGGTATCTTGAACTGACTGGTATGACTCATAGATACGAGTTGTTACTTGAGTTATGACTCGTAGATTGGTCTCGTAGTCTTGGTCTTTAGTTTTTCTGTCCAACATTTTATCTGTCCGATTCTTGCTATGAGTCCACCTATACGAGTCATACTATGTCTTATAACTCGTAAGCTGGGCTTGTAGGGGTGACCTTCACTTGGCAGATTCCTGATTTTTGGTCTCTAATTCCTGCTACGACACAACTTATGACTTATAGTATGAGCTACGACTCATATGAGGGCTCATATGGCCTATGTTTCAGCAAAATTTGTAAATTTTCTTCAAAATCATGCCAACCTAACTTTTCTACAAGATTAACACAAAAACACATGAAAACACTAAAAAGTCGCTTTAAGAACTCACAAATTCCCTTGTTTTAATCACCAAATGTGTTGTAATTTGACAGCAAATCACTTGAAGACTCTCGTACGAGTATATATTATGTGTCGATCATTCGAGATTGTAATTATGGCTAGCTATTAGATATAGTTATTATGATTTATTTATGAGTATTATGATATCGATTGATGTTATGATGTGGAAATATGAAAGATCCTAAGTCCCATTTTATCACCATAGAGTGAGTCATACTTACCCGCCCCTTCGTTCTTATATGTTAGGTGTTATGTGAATCTATGTTGATTCCTATTACTATGACATCCTCATAGCGTGAGTCCTAATTTTCTATGCTTTAGAAATATGTGTTTACTATCTTTAATACAATTCTGAAATGATGATGTGAATATGGATAATTTGAGGCTTGTTTGGGGACTTACGGGTTCCCATTCGCCCTGTCATTCCTAGACCCCAGGTTTGGGTCATGACATACTCCTCCACCTTCTCGAGGCTAGTTTTTCGCATCCAAGACTAGTAGTTTTATTATGGTGAGCCCTTAGTTCGGGACTCCTTCACTTTTCTTTCTATCTTGTATCTTTGCTTTGTATGGGGACTCCTCCACATTTCCTTCTTCTTGTATCTTTTCTTTGTTTAAGACAATGTATTTGTAGCATTTATGAGGCTTTTATATTCTATATTGCTCTGTCTTAGACTTCTTTCTATTTGATAGAGATCAGCTGATACTAGTCTCATCTGTTTATGATGTAGATGCTATGCATATGGACAAACAAGTTGATAGTAGTATTTTCTCTTCTTTTTAATGTTGTTTTATTGTAAAATTGGCCCTTATTCCCTTTTCCCTTTATTTTTTTGCAAAAGTTTAATTTAATGCCTATGAATGCTTAAGATGTTAGAGATGGTTTGGATGAGGTGCCTTTGGATATCTTATTGGTCGTGTGATGACTAGGCCCCTAGGTCTGGTTGTTACGTTATACACATGTAAACTCTTCTTTGAAATAGGCAGTGTTCTTGTACAGTGAGCTACTCTCTAAAATGAGTGTTATTCCCATAAGGAGAGGTATGGTCTACCTTTGGAAAGCAAATCACTCTTTCTTTGGTATAGAGGAATTATTAGGATTTCATGTACTAGCTCGCACGGCCTTATATGTCGATTGAGGTCCCATCCCTGCTAGTTTATAAATAATGGTATTCATGGATCTTGGATTTAAGGCGTATTGATATGAAATTCTTTTCTGAAACACCCCCCATGTGCTTCGGAATGCCCCATAACCATAATTTCCATATATCTCAAAATTCATGCTTGATTTCAAAATTTTGACTTCATATTCTCGATTAGAGGGATAAATGAGTGGGAAATGGGTATAACTTATATTTCAAAAGACCCATAGAAAAAATAACTTTTGCTAATTTTTAAATTCCAGTGGTTGTCCACCCTGGTCGTGACGTGCCAGGGGTGTGGAGTAGTGTATTTGGCCAGGCGCGATTGGTCCGCGTCGCGCTAGGGGCGCGTACCAGTGTAACATTTTCCTTGGTTTTCTTATTTCTCCCAAGGGAAATGGGGTCATAACTCCATGCCCACTTAAACGTGAAATCACCAATACTTAGCTATTTTTCAACTATATAGCTCACAAAACCCTTTCTAAAACCTCTCTAAGACTCTATCAATTCTCTCATTCAAATCTAAGGATTTCAAACTCAATTTTGGGATTCAAGGACTCATTTTAAGCTCTAAATCGACTTCAAGTTCACCTCAAAGAAGTCAAGGTTTAAGATAGGTGGGTCTCCATCCATTGGTCCTTTCACCCATGGAACCCAAACTTCTCTTTTTATGAAAATTACATGATTTCAGGTTGTATTACCTATGGGTATCTCTTATTATGAATTATGAGCATAAATTATGTTGGTGTTTTGTCAAGTATTGATTGATCATGCATGAATGTCTATTTCAAGCTTACTTCATGAATTGATTTTGTTTATTGAGATTATGCATGTTTTGAGCTATAAAACTATGAACTATTATGATCTTTTGTGATGGATTTCAAGCACCCAACATGAGGGTTTTACTACCATGTTGGGGTTGATTTGTATTGGGTTTGCTCATATTATGTCACTCTTTGCATGATTTTGAACAAGTATCATGAACCCACCATGTGTTTGATAAAATGACATGACAAGAATTCTCAAGTTATTGATGATCTATTACATTATTTATAAGTCAAGTGACTCTATGATGATTAAGGGCTTCAAGCATGTATTGAATTCATGAAAAGTATATATGATGTTTCAAGTATCAAGTTTAGCCCTATTTCAAGATTTTACCTCTTGTAAGCCATTCATCTTAAAGCAAGGGTTCATGTATTATGTTGATCTGCTCTCACGTTTAAGTTAGGCTCACAAGTAGAAGTCAAACATGTTTAAGAGATACTCATGTCATTTTATCATGTCTCTTACAAGTTATTAAAGTTATGATTATTTCAAGTATTGAGTGGGACTTGACTTAGCACTGATTGTCGCTTCAGATGCCACCATAGGATTATGATTATTACCCTTGCTATACTAGTGGATCCATGTAGCTATACCATACCTTGAAGAGGGGGTGACATGCCTCGGAATATTCATTGTATGGTTTACCATGGAAAGTAGACCACACCTTCTCGAGGGGGTGACATGCCTCGATCACCTTGTCGAGGGGGTGACATGCCTTGGATTCCAAGTAGTAGCTCGCTTGGTCTATGATGGTTAAGGACTCTTCTGACATATGTATGATGTATAATGCAAGTTGAATGTTGTACAACATGTTTTATTTCAAGCATTGATCATGCAGGCCATGTTGAGATTATATATCTATTACTTATGATTACACATTTTGAATATATTAGCTTCTGTCGTTCATTGCACCCTGCATACATACTACATTCAAACATACTAACTCATACTATATGCCTACTTGATATTACCATATAGGAACCGAAGCTCCTTTTGATCCTCCTCCTCCATATGGCTAGTTCGATTCTCATAGACAGCTTTAGTGAGCCCTCGATTCTGAGGAAAATATCTACTTATTTCATGTTATGTTGAGACTCCTTATGTTGAACACTTATTATTATGAGGGTGAGCCCGGGGAGTGTCTTGGCCTCCGTTCCATTCTAAAGTAGAGGTGTTGTTGGATACTATATTTGTATATGCTATGCGTTTGACTCGTCTATGCTTTTATCATCATCAAATACTTCCCTTAGTCCTGCTTTCCTTTTTAATTATGCCTTGTTGATGCTTATTTTTGCTTCCACTACCAAGGATGTGTGAATGATATGCTAAGAGGCTTGTTTGGGGTTCTTTCTGGTTCCCTATTCGACGTGTCATGTCTAGGCCCTAGGCTTAGTCATGACAAGCTTAGTATCAGAACCAAATTATTAATGGTCCTCGGAAATCCAGTGCATCGCATTGATTAGAGTATTATTCATTGGTGTGAAGCACGCCACAACTATGAATGGGAGACTATGAGGCGTTTTAGGAAATGTTTCACTTCTTCATGGTCTATATCGTCCTTAGGTTTAAATATAAGGCTTTTCCCCTAACGAATGCTCTTGTTTCTTCTAGATTATTCCAATACCAAGAGAAAGTCTATGGAGAGCCATTACACGCGAACCGGCCCCTCCCGCTTCTCAAGCTCCTCAAGATGGAGAGGTAGCCTCAGAAGAGTTCCAGGGTGCCATCATGATGTTGGCCCGTGTTTTGACCAACCAAATGAACCAAGGGGCCCAAGCCCCTCATACTCCCACTTCAGCCTCAAGGATGAGGGATTTCACAAGAATGAATCTACCGGTGTTTCATGGGTCCAAGCCGGAAGAGGATCCCCAAGAGTTCATTGATGTGGTGTATAAGGTGCTACCTATCAAGGGGGTCAATTCGGAGAAGAAAGCGGAGTTAGCGGCCTACCAGCTTAAGGATGTGGCCCAAATTTGGTTCATCCAATGGAAATTGGAGAGGAGAGATGATGATGCTATTCCTTGGGAGGAGTTCAAAGTTGCTTCTTCAACCGATTCTTCCCTATCGAGCTAAGAAAGGCTAAGATGATGGAGTTTATGAACCTCAAGCAAGGTTCCATGAGTGTGAGGGAGTATGCCCTTAAGTTGAACAAGCTTTTCAAGTATGTTCCATATTTGGTGGCCGACTCTAGAGCTAGAATGAACAAATTTGTGTTGGACTGTCCAACTTTGTTAATGAAGAGTGTTGTACCGCCATGATAGTGTGTGATATGGACTTGTCTTGGCTCATCACATATGTTGAACAACTAGAGGGGGAAAAACTTAGAAAGAGAAGAAGTGGTGAGTCGAAGAGGGCTCGATTAGAAGGTGGTTTCCAAGGTTCTAAGGGTGATCGGTTTCCTCAAGGTCACAAGTTCCAAGGACAAGGTTCTTCCAATGCTCATAACAAGAGATTTGCTAATGAAAAACCAAGATTCCAAGGTGGTAATGGTGGAGTGTCTAATCCCAAGTGCCAACGGTATGGTAGAAACTAGAGTGGCCCATATTTGAGAAACTCTAATGCTTGCTATGATTGTGGTGAAGTGGGTCATAAGGCTGTTGATTGTCCTTATGCTCAAAACAAAGGTAGAGATGGTCATTCTAAAGGCTAAGGTGCTAATGTGGGTCAAAGAGCAAAGGGAGGCCAACAAAGGGGTGCTCCAAATTAAAATAGGTTCTATGCTCTTCAAGGAAAGCAAGGGGTCGATGAGGTGCCCGAGTCGTTATCGGTATGTTAAAGATTTTTTATTATAATGTATATGCTTTGATAGATCCGGGTGCCACTCTTACTTTCATTACTTCTTTGGTTGCCAAAAATCTTCATGTGAGTCCCGTATTATTGTGTGAACCTTATGAAGTGTCTACCCTCATTGGTGAGTCCATTGTTGCTAAAAGAGTCTATAGAAATTGTCCCATGTTCATATTGCATAAAGTCTTGCCTTGTGATTTTGTTGAATTAGATATTGTGTATTTTGATATTATTCTTGGGATAGATTGGTTACATACATATCATGCTTCTATTCATTGTAGAAATCGTAAGGTTAAATTCCAATTCCCTAATGAGCCCATCCTTGAGTGGGAAAGTCATAATATGGTGGTCAAGGATAGATTCATTTCTTATCTTTAAGCCCAAAAGTTGATTTCTAAGGGTTGTATTTATTATGTTGTGAGGGTTAGAGATGTTGAGTCAAAAATCCTTTGAAACGACCCCAAAAAGTGCCCGAAAACATGCCTCGATATGTCCGAAATTTTAAATTTCATATATCTCCAAAATCCCATTCATTATTTCAAATATCCGACTTCATATTCGTGATCAGTGGGTCAAAATTAGGTGGAAAATGATCTAACCTCGATTTAAGAGCGAAAGATTAATAATTATAAAATTTTAAGTGATGATTTCCAGTGAGGTCTACGCGACGGAGGCACGACGCACCAGTAACTAATTTCAGTGTATTTTTTTTAGTTCATCTAAAATTTGCTAAAGTGTTGGGACCAAGTTTTTCCAAACATGTTTTTACCTATACTTAGCTAAATTTCACCCTCATATCATCCTAAACATTTCCCAAAACTCACTTAAACACTTAGTCATATTTTCACTCCCCAAACTCAATTCCCAAACCCTCATCCCAAGCTAAGGTTCTCCTTCAAGGTTCTTCTTCAAGCTTCAAGTCTCCATCTCCAATCATCACCAAGTTCACCTCTAAGCCAAGGTATGTGGGTTTCTATCATGGGTTTCTATCATGGGTTTCTACGATGCACCAGCAACCAATTTCAGTGTATTTTGTTTTAGTTCATCTAAAATTTGCTAAGTGTTAGGACCAAGTTTTTCCAAACGTGTTTTTACCTATACTTAGCTAAATTTCACCCTCATATCATCCTAAACATTTCCCAAAACTCACTCAAACACTTAGTCATATTTTCACTCCCAAACTCAATTCCCAAACCCTCATCCCAAGCTAAGGTTCTCCTTCAAGGTTCTTCTTCAAGCTTCAAGTCTCCATCTCCAATCATCACCAAGTTCACCTCTAAGCCAAGGTATGTGGGTTTCTATCATGGGTTCCTTTCGCCAATGATACCCAAGTCTCCTTTCACTCAAATTGTATGATTTAAAGTTGATTTACAAATGGATCTTGCATATTATGAAATTCACTGCACATTATATTAAAGCTATGTAAAGTTGTGGACGTTTGCTATGTTTTGAGCTATAAATCTTTGATCTATTGTAAGATTTGATGAGGGATTTTGATGTATACTTCTAGAGGGTGTTGCAAGGTGTTGATTGATGGTTTCACAATGGATTTTCTTGCATGATTTCATCTCTATGTTTCATGGTTTTAGACTAGCATTACACACCCTCTATGTGTTTGATAAAATGTCTGAATGTGGTTTCTTGAGGAGTTGAAGGTCCAAAGCATGATATATGATATGAATGACTATATGATGATGAAATGAGCTTATGTATATGATGTATTCTATATAAAGTATTGCATTAGACCATGTCCGATCCAGGTGACCTAGTTGAGGGGTCAACATCTCAACCACTAGGGTGATGGTGCTATCATCACTAACTTTGATGAGGGGTGTGTACCTCACACACTAGGGTGATGGGTGCTATCATCACTAACCTTTATGAGGGATTTGTACCTCACACACTAGGGTGATAGGTGCTATCATCACTGACCTTGATGAGGGGTTGTACCTCACACACTAGGGTGATGGGTGCTATCATCACTAACCTACCAAGGGGTTTGTACTTTGGAAATCTAGCTTGGTCTCTTCTTTACATATGATATCCTATATGAGTATGAGTTACTCAAGCATATTTTACTTAACCATTGAACATACATGCCATATTGCTATATTATGCCTATTGTTTAATATTATGCATTTTCATTATGATGCTTATCTATTGTTGCATTGCATCCTACATACTTAATATATTCTAATGTACTAACACATACTCTTGCCTACATGATATCACCATGTAGGAACCGGAGCCTAAGTTGATCATCCTCCTCCACGTGGCTCGTTTGGTGCTACTCAAGCTAGTTGGTGAGTCCTACACTCTGGGGACCTTAGTCTATGATTCTCCTATTATGTATTGAGATATTTTTCTTTATTGTCGATTTTAACCATGAGGGTGAGCCTAGTTTTTGTCTTGGCCCCCGCTCTTATTTATGTATAGAGGTATTTGTTGGACATGTTACGTATCTATGCTAAGAGCCTTGACTCTATTGTTCTTGATGTCTATGATATGAGCTTGTCTCTTGACTCTTGATTATGATGTTGTGCAAGCTTTCCCCTAGTCCTGTTGCCCCCTATTCTTATTCTTTTATGTTGTATCTATTGCTTCCGCGACCAAGGATGTGTAATGATATTCTAAGAGGCTTGCTTGGGGTCCCTTTGGGTTCCCCTTGTGTCGTGTCACGTCTAGTCCCTAGGCTTGGGTCGTGATATCCTTCCTATTAAGTCAGTTCCGATGGTCAATGAGCTTCTTGATGTCTTTCCTGATGGGATTCGCGGTGTTCCTCCTTAAAGGGAAATAAATTTTGGTATAGACCTCCTTCCCGATACACAACCCATTTCCGTCCTCCCTTACCGTATGGCCCCGGCGAAATTGAAGGAATTGAAGAATCAATTGAGGGATTTGTTGGATAAGGGTTTCATAAGGCCTAGCAAGTCATCTTGGGGTGCATTGGTGTTTTTTGTAAAGAAAAAGGATGGTTCCCTTAGAATGTGCATTGATTACTGACAACTTAATAGGGTTACCATAAAGAAGAAGTACCCTCTACCAAGGATTGATTAACTTTTGGATCAACAACAAGGGGCTAGTCACTTTTCTGAGATTGATCTTCGGTCTAGATACCACCAAGTGAAGGTGAGGGAGTGTGATATTCCTAAGACAGCTTTTCGAACTAGGTATGGGCACTTTGAATTTGTGGTAATGTCTTTTGGCTTGACTAATATACTGACTATATTTATAAATCTCATGAATAAGGTCTTTAAGCCCTACCTTGATATATTTGTGGTAGTCTTTATTAATGATATATTGATTTATTCCTGGAGTGAGGAAGAGCATGTGAATCACTTAAGAGTGGTGCTGCAAATCTAGAGGTATGAGAGGTTGGTTGCTAAATATAAAAAGTGTGATTTTGGATGAAAGAGGTTGCTTTTATAGGGCATGTGGTGTCGGGTGATGGCATTAAGGTGGATCTAAAGAAGTCGAAGGTGATAAAGAAATTGGCCTAGACCTTTGACTTCGTCGGAATTAAGAGTTTCTTAGGTTTGGCGTGTTATTACTGGAGGTTTGTGAATGGATTTTCTTCTATTGCTTCCCCTATGACAAAGTTGACCCATAAGAAGGCAAAATTTGTTTGACAGATGAATGTGAAAAAAATTTCAAACTTTGAAAGATAAGCTTGTCTTCGCTCCTATCTTGGCTCTACCGGAAGGGTTAGGAGGGTTTGTGGTTTATTGTGATGCCTCAAGAATTGGTTTGGGGTGTGTTTTGATGCAAAAAGGTAAGGTCTTAGCATATGCCTCTAGGAAACTTAAGGCGCATTAGCGAAATTATCCCACTATGATCTTAAATTGGCAGTTGTAGTATTTGCTTTAAAAATTTGGCGTCACTATTTGTATAGGGTTCATGTTGATGTGTTTACCGACAACAAGAGTCTCCAAAAAGATCTTAAATTGAGACAATGAAGGTGGTTAGAGCTCATTCAAGATTATAACATGAGTGTACATTATCATCCCAACAAAGATAATGTTGTGGCCGATGCTCTAAGTAGAGTATCATGAGTAGCCTAGCTCATATTGATGGTGGTGGCAAAGAGATGGCTAGAGAGGTTCATCATTGGCTAGGTTGGATGAGGATGATAGTGGTGGTGTAGTGGGTGGTTGTTGATGGTTCTAAATCTTCCTTGATTGAAGAGGTAAAGGCAAACCAAGATCTTGACCCCACCTTGCTAGAGTTGAAGGCCTTGGTAAGAGATGCTAAAATGGAGGTTTTCTCCCAAGGGGGAGATGGTACCCTTAGGTACCAAGATAGATTGTGTATGCCTAATGTTGATAACTTAAGAGAGTTGATTTTGAAGGAGACCCATAATTTATCTTATTCTATTCACCCGATTCCACAAAGATGTATAGAGACTTGAGGGAGGTGTATTAGTGGGGTGGTATGAAGAGAGATATTGCCAAGTTTGTATCCTGTTTCACAATTTTCAACAAGTGAAAGCCAGCCATTAAAGGTCAGGTGTCCTAGCACAAGACATAGAAATTCCTACTTGGAAGTGGGAAGAGATCAACATGGATTTGTGATTGGGTCGCCTAAGACTAGGAGACACTTTGACTCGTTGATAGAATGACAAAGTCGACTCATTTTCTACAGGTCAAAACCAATTATAGTGTTGAAGATTAAGCCAAGTTGTATATTCATGAGTTGGTTAGATTGCATGGGGTGCCCTTGTCTATCATTTCAGATCGTGGTGCCCAATTCACATCTTATTTTTAGAGATCCTTCCAAAAGGGTATTGGTACCAAGGTCAAGCTCATCATGGCTTTTCATCCTCAAATGGATGGTCAAGCCGAAAGGACTATTCAAGCTCTTGAGGATATGCTTAGGGCTTGTGTTTTGGAGTTTAAGGGTAGTTGGGATGAACGTCTTCCACTTATAGAGTTTTCTTACAACAATAGCTACCACTCAAGCATTGGCATGGCTCACTTTGAAACATGAAATGGTAGGCATTGTGGATTCCTCGTTTGGGTGGTTTGATATGGGGAGATGGCATTGCTAGGTACGGATTTGGTTATGGAAGCCTTGGAGAAGGTGAGGTTGATAAGGGAGAGATTGAAAATAGCCCAAAGTAGACAAATTCCTACTTCGATATGAGAAGAAGAGATCTTGATTTTAAGGTTGGTGATCAGGTTTACTTGAAAGTCTCACCCATGAAGGGGGTGGTCCGGTTTGGCAAGAAAAGGAAATTGAGCCCAACGTTTGTGGGTTCTTATAGAGTTTTGAGAGGAGTTGGTAAGGTTGCATATGAGTTAAAGTTGCCCATGGTGATGAATATAGTTCATCCGGTCTTCCATGTGTCCATATTGAGGAAGTGTGTGGGTGACCCAAGTACTATAGTGCCCTTAAAGGTTGTGGGTTTTGTAGAAGATAATTTGACCTATGAGGAAGTCCTAGTGGAGATTTTGGATAGACAAGTGAAGAAGTTGAGAAACAAAGATGTAGCTTCCGTCAAGGTCCTTTGGAGGAATCAACAAGTTAAAAGTGTCACATGCGAAGCCGAGGCAGATATAGAAAAGTGATACCCATATCTCTTCTACTTTACTCAAACCGAAGGTACTGACCTAAGTCGCTATATGATTTCAAGTCTTAAGTTTCAGCCCTCATATCATTTTGCATGCATTCATGCTTATGGTAACAAGTTTATGGTGATTTTTTACATTCATGTTGAGATTTTTGAAAATGATGTTTAAATGCATTTGTTGCATTCATGTCGAGTTGAAATCTTCATATTACTTCTCTTGCGCATGTTTCTTTGACATTTTGAGGACGAATGTTCCCAATGGAGAGATATTGAAACACTCCTCATGTGCTTCGGAATATCCCATAATTGTAATTTCTATATATCTCAAAATTCGTTCGTGATTTCAATAATTAGACTTCATATTCTCGATCAGGAAGCAAAATTGAGTGGGAAATGGGTATAACTCGTATTTTTGAAGACCCATAGCAAAAAATAATTTTTACTAATTTTCAAATTTCAGTGGTTGTCTGCGTCCTGGACGCGATACGCCAGGGGCGCGAAGCAGTGTATTTGGCAAAGGCGCAATTGGTCCACATCATGCTAGGGGTGCAGAACAGTGTAACATTTTTCTTGGTTTTCTTATTTCGCCCAAGGGCAATGGGGTCATAACCCCATTCCCAGTTAAACATGAAATTACCCATACTTAGCCATTTTTTTCAACTCTATAGCTCATAAAACCTTTTCTAAAACCTCTCTAAGTCTATCAATTCTCTAATTCAAATCTAAGGATTTCAAGCTCAATTTTGGGATTCAAAGACTCATTTCAAGCTCTGAGTCTACTTCAATTTCACCTCAAGGAATTCAAGTTTTAAGGTATGTGGGTCTTCATCCATAGGTCCTTTTGAGCCCAACCTTCTCTTTTTATGAAAACTGCATGATTTCAAGTTGTATTACCTATGGGTATATCTTATTATGGATTATGAGCGTAAATTATGTTGGCGTTTTATCAAGTATTGATTGATCATGCATGAATGTCTATTTCAAGCTTACTTTATGAATTTATTTTGTCTATTGAGATTATGCATGTTTTGGACTATGAAACTGTGAACTACTATGAGCTTTTATGATGGATTTCAAGGCACCCTACATAAGAGTTTTACTACCATGTTGGTGGGTTGATTTGCATTGGGTTTACTCATATTATGTCACTCTTGAATTACATGATTTTGAACAAGTATCATGAACCCACCATGTTTTTGATAAAATGACAGGACAAGAATTCGCAAAAGTCAAGCGATTATATGATGTTTAATTGAATTCATAAAAAGTATCTATGATTTTTCAAGTATCAAGTTTAGCCCTATTTCAAGATTTTACCTCTTGTGAGCCATTCATGTTAAAGCAAGGGTTCATGTATGATGATGATCTACTCTTATTCAAGTTAGGCTCACTAGTAGAGGTCAAGCATGTTTAAGAGCTACTCATGTCATGTTATCATGTCTCTTATAAGTTATTAAAGTTATGATTATTTCAAGTATTGCATGGGATTTGACTTAGTACCAATTGAGGCTTAAGATGGGGGCTCGACTCAAGGGGTCCTTTATATAAAGTCTTTAGTCTCTATACTATGTACCACCATAGGATTATGATTATTACCCTTGCTATACTAGTGGATCCATCTAACTATACTACACCTTGACGAGGGGGTGACATGCCTCGGATTATTCATTGTATGGCTTACCATGGCAAGTAGACCATACCTTGTCGAGGGGGTGACATGCCTCGATCACTTTGTCGAGGGGGTGACATGCCTCGATCACCTTACCAAGGGGGTTACATGCCTTAGATTCCAATTTGCAGCTCGTTTGTCTATGTCGGTTAAGTTTTCTTCCCACACATTTATTATGTATTATGCAAGTTGAATGTTTTACAAACATGTTTTATTTCAAGCATTGATCATGCATGCCATGTTGAGATTATATCTCTATTGCTTATGATTACGTATTTTGAATATATTGTCTAATGTCTTTGTTGTATTGCATGCCGCATACTTAGTACATTCAAACATCATAACGCATACTCTATGCCTAAGCATGTAGGAACCTAAGCTCCTTTTGATCATCATCCTCCACGTGGCTAGTTCGATTCTCAAGGAAGCTTTGTGAGTCCTCAATTCCATGAACAATATCTACTTATTTCATGTTATGTGGAGACTCCTTCTTATGTTGAACACTTATTATTATGAGGGTCAGCCCGAGGAGTGTCTTGGCCCCCACTCCATTCTAAAGTAGAGGTGTTGTTGGATACTATGTATGTTTATGCTATGAGCTTGGCTCTTCTATGCTTTTATGATTATCAAAGACTTCTCTTAGTCCCGCTTCCCTTTTTAGTATGCCTTGTTGATGCTTTTTTTTGCTTCCGCGATCAAAGATGTGTGAATGATATGCTAAGAGGCTTGTTTGGGGTCCCTTCGGTTCCCCATTCCCCATGTCACGTCTAGGTCCTAGGCTTGGATCGTGACATTTTCTATATACTTCTTTCTCTCTCTCTCTCTCTCTCTCTCTCTCTCTCTCTCTTTCTTTTTTTTTCTCTCTATCTCTTTCCTCCCTCCTCTCCTTTTCCTCTT
>JAOTQR010004125.1:0-18820 GCA_025774065.1 Solanum ossicruentum | reverse complement strand
TTTATTAGGCGGCAGGACCGCAGCGGGGACCTCGTCGGTCCGCGTTGATATGTGTATGTATATATATATATGTGTGTTTTTCTTGTATTCTCGGAGCTGCTGTAGGTGTGGTTAGTCAATAAAACAGAGGAAACTCTGCCAGAATTTCGGCAGAATTGCAGGCTATAATTATAGAGGAATTCAGTTTAGTATGTGCTTACGTGTCCCTATCGGGCATTAGTCACGACCCCAGGGTGGGGTGTGACAAAATTATCATTTGAAAATGTTTATTTCACATTCAAATTTAATTATGAATTTTCATGTTATATTGTTACACTTTAAATTATGAAATATCACATATTAATCAACTTACATTATAAATGACATGTACAATTTTGAATTGGATAGCTTCCCACAAAGAGCTATATGTAGTATTATATTAGAGTAAATAATTGGATTGATATAGAATAAAGAAGATCCTATAGAAATTTCTTAAAGAGTCTATTTCAATTTATTCAATAACTTGTCAAAAATAAATAAGAGCTGAATATGAATAAGATACTATATTAAAAGCAAGAAATAATAGGATAGATCTATCAAAACTTTTAACTATTCTTTCTTTTCTTAGATCTATCAAAATTTTCTTTATATCCAATAAAATGCAAATAAGGCTATCTCAAATAATAATGAAGTCAGATCATATCTTACTATATCCTTCTTTTATTTCTTATTTTTTTTACTTGTCCTAATTTTATGTCGCGGTCGTCCAAATAAATTTATTCTTTTTCTACGGTAAAGATAGATTTATAAAAATCAAGAATCTATACTTTTAAAAGTTAATTTTAAGAAATTTAATCAATTTTCTTCACCAACTTCATGTCACTCAAGGCTAATTGATAAGAAATAATAATTTCGACAAAGAGATCAAGAAAACTATATATATAAGTTGATGAAATAATAAAAGTCAATGTAAAACTATGTCTCGTATGAGAAAAAATATGATAAAACTAGAACGATGCAAAAATGAACATAAAACAATCTATCCCATTTCAAATATCATATACATTTTTATGGAGAAAGTTAATCAAGTTACAGTAGTAGAGAATCTAATTTGGTTCTTTATAACCATATAAAACTCATTTATTAACTTCTAAAACAATATAAACAAGCATAAAAATATTTTTATGATAACAAAGAAAAGAGAAATTCACAATTTATAAAATAAATAAAATTTCAAAAAATCAATATTAAAATAAGAAGTAAGAAAATGAACTATCTTATCAATTAAATTTTTATATAAATTAAAAAAATCACAAGGAATTAGTATATCAAAGTAACAAAGATCATAAGCTCTGGGAACATCACCCTTATATTCATGAAATTGTGGTAAATCAATCATTCAATCAGTAGCAAATTCTTTATCATCATCAATTAGTACCAGACGGACTTCTTCTATCATATCATCAGAAGGATCTTCCATTTGATTATTCATACCTTCAACATTCAAAAAAATTCTTCAGATACAACAATAAAGAGATATAGAAAACTAATTACAAGCTCTAACATAGAATCTACCTACTCCTTAAAGCCTATTTATATAGTATTATTTACTGTTTTATAAGTATGTTTAAAGTTGATGCGCGCCCCAAGCGTGACGCGTCAGTGACGCTCACTCACACTTATTTTTTTAAGGAAGTTTTCAATGAGAAATCAAACTCGTTCGGAGGATTTTTGGAGGAAAATACACTGGTTGGGCCCGAGGCGCGTCATGGACCGATGTAATTTTTATCATGTTTTTTCTTTTAATTTCGGGAAGGGTTTATTGGACATTCTCAACATATTCCAAGTTTAATAAACATGTATAAAGGTCATTTTCTTGAGATTAAGGGTTTTAAAACCTATTTTTCTTAGCGTTCAAAGTGAGATTCTTGAGAGAGAAAGAAGAAAAAACTAGAGACTTTGAGTTTGGATGTAACACCCCCTGAAAGCTATCGAAATATCCTTAGAATGGAATCGTGCTCATAACGCGTCCTGTAAAGCTCGGATAGAATATTTGAGACTGGATTTGCGATCAACAAGAAAAATTGTGTGGGATAGTCGTCTTGATCCGATTTTAGAGCAATCGGATTGAAAAATAATTTTTTAATCCGAAAATCGAGACAGTGAGGATACGCGATGGGGCCGCGACGTGCCCTGGTCATGGATCCACACTTATATTTTTTTCAATTTTTCGACAGGGGTTGGATTTTTGAAATTACACAGGTACGTGACAGGTCCGCATCGTAGACTTGTTCCACAGAAGTTTAAATTTTTAAATTTTTTGAGGGGCATTCTAGACTTTCCCCCAGCCCTTCTAGACTTAATCCACGATCAATATAAGTCGTTTTTGGCCTAAAAAGGGTTTCAAAACCTATCTTAAAGTTTCTTACACAAAAACTGAGAAGAGACCATGAGTGAAGAAGAGGATAAAGAGCTACGGTTCAAAAGGTTGACACTAATTTCTTGAATTGATTGTCAAGCTCCATACCAGGTATGTAAGGCTAAACTAAAAGCATGAGATATTTCTCCATGTGTCCCATAGATGAAGATGGTCTTAGATGAGAATTGAAAGTTCTTGAGTCTACACACTTGTTTCTTGAAGTATTATCTTGAATTAAATTTCTACAGTATCAATGCGTTTCCTGTATATAATCTTCTAGAAGTTGAGTAATTGTTTGGATATATTTTCATGCCTTCATTCAATGAACCCTAATCGAATACCATGGTTGCTTTTATGCTTTATTTTAAAAACTAAGATTTGATAGTCATACGAAGCATGTTAAAAACACTGACAATTTGTCGTAGCATATTTTATTGAGTTTTCATGTATATGATTTTTGAGCATGAATAGTAATTTGGGAAAGAGTTTTGATTGAATTGAGCATCGAGTCTAAATGATATTTTGAGTACATAATTGATGACAAGGTAAATATACTTTTCATAATAATTTCATTGATAGATAATTGTGATAGATGATATGAGTCTTACTGAAGATTGATTGGATAGATAATTGTGCATGATTTAGTCTTGGGAGCATTATTGAACATCGAGTTGGGTGAGGAGTGTCACCTCAGAACTGCGTTTACCAGCGTAGGATAGTCGTGCAACACGTTCTGGCTACTCTTGTCACAATAGTTGGACAATTCTCATTGGATCCAAGTGAGAGATAGATAGATAGATTATGTCCTTCACCGTGACAAGTTTAGGACGGGCGTGGCAATGATGCCTATTCATTGTGGCCCACCAAACTTAAAGCTGGTGCGATAGGATAGATGTCAGTTAAGAGAAACTCTCAAGCAACATTGATTGAGCATGAGATTTCTAACAGAGTCATTCTTTCTTTTCAAATGTATATTCGAAAGAGCATAATTTACTTTATACTTGCATGTTTTACTGAGTTGAGCCTTTTGAGTTTAGTTAATGTTATTTCCATACTATTCTATCTGTTTCGGTTTCATTTAGCTATTTTACATACCATTACATTTCACGTACTGATGTCCCCCTTCTAGGACTGTATCATTTCATGATGTAAATATACGGGATCAAGATCTTCAGCAGGCGCATCGTTGATGATCATTGGATGTTCAGCGGATTAGTGAGCCTCCCTTACTTCGGAGGATCCATATGTTATTTCCATCTTGATTTATAGTTAGATATTGATTAGCTTTTTATTTTGATTAAGGTAGATATAGGTCTGTCATTGACACCACCTACTAGTGATATAGGCTTCATAGATTAGAGTCTTATTGTTGATTGATAACACTATGAGCTACTTTCTTTTCTACGGGACTTTATTATAATATTATTTTGAGATTTGAGCAAATGAGCCCATTTACTGTCTTTTGTTCTTTCGCTGATTAGTAGAATATATGTATGAATGAATGTGATGAGGCCAAGTGGTTTACTTGGGGACTAGCAATAGTTTTTGAGTGCCGGTTACGTCTAGGGCACCCTCCCGTGGTGTTACATTGGAGTTGAGATTCTTGCGAAGTTTAGCATTGTTCTCCGTCCTAGTATGTAAGGCTACCTAAAACATTGGATTATGTTCATCCACGCGCCCTTTCGCTTACTTGAGTCAAAATCATGAGTATAAATTGCATGTCTTAAATCCCATGAATTCTTGAGTTTTAAAGTTTTGGACATAACTGGGTTTCTTGAAGATAATGGAGTTAATTCATGAGTTGCATCATTTTTACTACGAATTATGTGCATATTTTGCATGTTTGATACCCTGACCCCAAACTTAATATGTCAATTGCTTATCGACTAAATTGAAATTATGAGTCTTACCTTCTAGAGTAAGTAATGTGAACTTGGGAAGTATGTTTTCTTGTCTCACATATGCATGTATTGAATGGTTATGATGTCATATGTACTGAGCAAGAATGGTATGATGCCACATGATCGTAATTCGTAAGAGTCTTGCATAATGTGGATTGAGTCTTAGGTTGCATGGTTGAATTCCCAATTTGAGTTTTAGAGTAAATTGAAAGAGTTGATGTTGAGTTGATTGAGATGAGTTTGAGTTGATGAGCATATTTTAGTTTTGGAAGAAATATTAAGCATTGATTTGGGTGAGAAAAGTCACCGCAAAACTACGTTTGCCAGCATAGGATAGTCGTGCAGTACATTCTGGAGACTCATGTCCAATAGATGGACATTCTCTTTGCATTTGAGAGAGATTTAGAGGTTGACATCCTTTATTATGGCAAGTTTAGGACGGACGTGGCAATAACGTCTTCTCGTTGTATGTCATCATACTAATGGTGGGCTTGAGAGTTATATCAGTTAGAGAAACTTTCAAGCAAACACTTGAGTTGAGCATATCATGAGTTTTTCAAACTGAGTTATACTAAGTACTAAGATTATTTCAAGAAGCATGATTTTCAAACTTAAAACTTGTGTCATGTTACTTGAGTTGAGTTATGAGATGTGGAGTTGAGTCTTGAGTCAAGTCAGCATTTTTAGTTTGAGACTTATCTATTTATTGAGCTATTTTATATACCGTACATTCCACATACTGATGCTACTCGATGCTGCATCGTTTCATGATGCAGATACGGAAGATAGACGACTTCAACAGGCGTACTGTTGAGGTTCAAAGTTCCAAGATCCAAAGATTGGTGAGCCCTCCTTGCTTTTCGGAGAAGTCTGTTCTTATTTATTCAGTTTCTTCATTTGTTTGAGTTGGGTAGCCATAGCTTGTCATGGTACCTTCTAGACGTTTAGAGTATAGGCTTCATAGACGTAGAGTGGAGTATTATCGAGCATGTCATATTCAACCTTCACTTATTTTGATAAACTAGTTATGATATATCTGTCTTTTCTTTAAATATTATTATTGAGTATTTTTCTTTCTATTAAGTAAGATGTGACAATGAGGCCAAGTGGTTTGCCTGGGGACTAGCAATAGTCTTTGAGTGACAGCCTTACCTAGGGTAACCTCCCGGCTCCACCAAGATGTACCATGACTTGAGGTAAGTCTATTGGTGGAATAGGATGAAAAGGGATATTGCTGAGTTCGTCTTTAATTGTCCCAATTTTCAACAGGTTAAGGTTGAGCATCAAAGACTATGTGGATTGGTTCAGAGCTTTGAAATTCCTGAATGGAAGTGTGAGATGATCAACATGGACTTCATTACCGGCTTACCAAGGTCATGAAAGAAACACAATTCGATATGGGTGATTAGAGATAAGATGACTAAATCAGCCCACTTCTTAGCAGTCAAGACAACTAATACTACAGAGGAGTATGCCAAGTTGTATATTCGTGAGATTGTGAGGTTTCATGGAGTTCCTTCGTCTATCATTTCGGATAGAGGAGCTCAATTGACCTACCAATTTTGGAGATCTTTTCAGAAGGGATTGAGTACCAAGGTAAATTTGATTACTTCCACCCTCAAATAGATGGTCAAGCAGAGGGCACCATTCAGACTTTGGAGGATAGTTAAGGGCTTGCATCCTCGACTTCAAAGGGAATTGGCACGACGACTTGCCATTGATCGAATTTGCATATAAAAATATTTAACATGCAAGTATCCAAATGACCCTTATGAAGCTTTGTATGGGAGAGGATGCAGATCACCTATTGGGTGGTTTGAGGTTAGGGAAGCTGAGTTGATTGGGCCTGACCTTGTCCACCAGTCTATGGAGAAGGTTCAGGTTATTAGGGAGAGGTTAAAGACTGCCAAGAGCTACCAAAGTCTTACATCGATATGAGAAGAAGGGAACCAGAATTTGAGGTAGACAATTGGGTGTACTTGAAGGTGGTATGTATAAAGGATGTCATGAGGTTTGGAAAGAGAGGAAAGTTGAGTCCTCGCTATATCAGTCCCTATCAACTTGTGAGGAGAATTGGGAAGGTTGCATATGAGTTAGAATCGCCTTCTGAGCTAGACGAGATTCATCCGGTGTTCCATGTTCGATGTTGAAGAAGTGTTTGGTAGATCTACTTTGGTGATCCCTGTGGAGAGTACTGGAGTAAAAGGTAGCCTGTCCTATGAGGAGATTCCAGTCGAAATCTTTGATCATCAAGTTTATAAGCTAAAAAATAAAGAGATAGCCCCCATCAAAGTTCTGTGGAGGGTCCAAATCATTAAGGAAGGCAGAGAACCAAATACTCGCATCTATTAGTGCTGAATGATGATGATGTCGAAGGTAATGCTCGTATCCTTAACTTAATTGATGTTTTCGCTCTTGAGTTGATGTGTTTATTCTTGAGTCTGAATAGAGTTTATAGAGGTTGATGAATAGTCGAGAGTTCGGGTTGTCGAGTGAGTATTGAGATGAGTCTTAAGTCTATAGTGCCTATTTTCCACCTCTACTCATCATTTGAGGATGAATAATCCCAAGGTGGAGATAATATAATGCTCGCTATAATTACTAAAATACCTTAAGAATGGAATCGCACACATAACGCGTCTTCCCAAGCTCCAATGGAAAATTAGAGATAGAATTTGCGATCAGCGTGAAAAATTGAGTGGGAAAATGGTCTTGGTTGTATTTGAGAGGTACCGAATGAAAAGATAATTTTTTCTAATTAAACTGAAAAACAGTGTTGATGAGCTGCCTAAGCGCGATGCGCCAGGGACGAGCACTCACACTTGTTATTTTAGGAATTTTTTGAAGGGAATTAAAAACTCATTCGGAGGATTTTTGGAGGAAAATACATTGGTCTGTGCTCGAGGTGCATCGTGGACCTATATAATTTTTGTGATGATTTTTGTTTTAATTTCGAGAAGGATATTTTGGACATTCTCAACATATTCCAAGTTTAATAAACATGTATAAGGGTCATTTTCTTGAGATTAAGGGTTTCAAAACCCATTTTTCTTATCGTTCAAAGTGAGAATTCTTGAGAGAGGAAGAAGAGAAAGCTTGAGACTTTGAGTTTGGAGTTGAGATTCTTGCAAAGTTTATCATTGTTTTCCATACTAGGTATGTAAGGCTACCTAAAGCGTTGGATTATGTATCCACGCGACCTTTCGCTTATTTGAGTCCAAATCATGAGTATAAATTGCATGTCTTCTCCCATGAATTCTTGAGTTTAAAATTCTTGTATATAACTGGGTTTCTTGGAGATAATGGAGTTAATTCATGAGTTGCATCATTTTTACTATGAATTATATACGTATTTTGCATGCTTGATACCCTAACCCCAAACTTAACATATCCATTGCTTATCGACTAAATTTAAATATGAAGCTAACCTTCTAGACTAAGTAATGTGAACTTGGGTAGTATGTTTTTTTGTCTCACATATGCATGTGTTGAATGGTTATGATGTCCTATGTGCTGAGCATGAATGGTATGATGTCATATGACCGTAATTCGTAAGAGTCTTGCATAATGTAGATTGAGTCTTGGGTTGCATGGTTGAATTCCCAATTTAAGTTTTAGAGTAAATTGAGAGAGTTGATGTTGATTTGATTGAGATGAGTTTAAGTTGATGATCATATTTTAGTCTTGGAAGGAGTATTGAACATTGAGCTGGGTGAAAAAAGTCACCCCAAAACTACGTTTGCTTGCATAGGATAGTCGTGTAGTTAACTCTGGAGGCTCATGTCCCAGTATATAGACATTTCCGTTGGATCTGAGAGAGAGTTGGAGGTTGACGTCCTTTACTATGGCAAGTTTAGGATGGACATGGCAACAACGTCTTCTCGTTGTAAATCACTATACTAATAGTGGGGTGGAGAATTATGTCGGTTAAAGAAACTTTCGAGAAAACACTTGAGTTGAGCATATCATGAGATTTTTCAGACCGAGTTACACTGAGTATTAAGCTTATTTCAAAAAGCATGATTTTCAAACTTAAAACTTACATCATGTTACTTGAGTTGAGTTATGAGATGAGGAGTTGAGTCTTAAGTCAAATTAGATGTTTTAGTTTGAGCATTATCTGTTTCTTGAGCTATTGTACATACCGTACATTTCACGTACTGACACCACTTGGCGCTGCATCATTTCATGATACAAATACGGGAAATAAATGACTTTAGTAGGCATATCATTGATGTTCAGAGTTCTGAGATCCAGATATTGGTGGGCCCTCCTTACTTTTTGGATGAGCCTATTCTTATTTATTCAGTTTCTTTATTTGTTTGAGTTGGGCAACCATGGCTTGTTATGGTACCTTCTAGACGTTTAGAGTAGAGGCTTCATAGATGTAGAGTGGAGTATTATTGAGCATTTCATATTGAACCTTAACTTATTTTGAAAAACTATTTATGATATCTCTGTCTTTTCTTTATATGTTAGTATTGAGTATTATTTTGCTGTTGAGTAAGATATGACAATGAGACCAAGTGGTTCGCTCGGGGACTAGCAATAGTCTTTGAGTGCCAGCCACGCCTAGGATACCCTCCCGGAGTTTGACACCAAATGTGAAAATTTATTTTCACACCCAACAATCTTCCCGTTAAACTAAGTTTCACATAATATGTCACTATTATTCATCGGTCAATTCCTAAGATTCATAGTGTGTCCCACCACATCATCTGAGTATTTCGTAACAATCAAAGTCCAAAACTAACTAATTTTTATATGCATATATCTCTAATCAATATGGTAAGGAAAATTAATTAACTGAGCCACATATCATCATATGCATTTGGAATACTAATCTCACTGAACCTGATCTCTGATACCATTTTTGGAGCTAAATAAACTCAAATATACTCTTGACATAGTACGACTTTTACATGCTGAGTCATACATATACGATTTTGTAGAAAAGACCTCACAAAATTAAGAGAACCTACACCTTATATGTATCTTCTCAAATGTGTGAGAATTAGATTGCACACTGTAACACCCAGTAAAATTATCAAAATGCCCCTAAAACGTAATCGTGCATATAACGCAACTTCCAAAGCTCCGATGGAAAATTTGAGATCGGATTTGCGATCAGTGCGAAAAATTAAGTGGAAAATAATCTTGACCTGATTTTAGAGTAATCAGGGCAAAAACTAATTTTCCAAATATTGCCCCCAAAATAGTGAGGGTCCGCGCCTAAGGCGCGATGCGCCTGGGACGCGAAACCACACTTGTTCTTTTTTTAAATTTTTTGATGGGAAAATGTTTTGATGAAAATGCATAGTCGCAGACTGGACATTTCATAGTGAAATTTATTTTATTCTATTATGAGGGGCATTCTAGACATTTTCTAATCCATTCTAAACTCAAAATATGATTACAATAGGTCATTTTGAGTATAAAAAAAGGTTTTAGACCCGATTCTTAAGCTATTCTAAATTCTTGAAAGAAGACCAGGGCTACGGAGGAGAGAAAAAAGAGCATAGAATTGAAGAGATCAAAGAAGATTCTTGAAGGTTGATTGTTGATAGTGTCTTTCCAGGTATGTAAGGTTAAAATAAAAACTTGGGATTGTTCTCCCATGTGTCCTGTAGATGGTCTTAGATGAGAATTGAAAGTTGTTGAGTCTACACACTTGTTCCTTGTTATATTATCTTAAATTAATTCTTAAATTAAGTTTATATAATATTAATGAGTTTCCTGTATATGATCTTCTTGAAGTTGAGAAATTGTTTGGATATATGTGCATGTCTTTATTCACATGAACCCTAATTGAAGACTGTGGTTGCTTTTATGCTTTATTTTGAAAACCAAGATTGGATAGTCATAAGGAGCATGTTAAACACTGATGATTTCTTGTAGCATATTTTTATTGAGTTTCATGAATATGACTTTCGAGCATGAACAGTGATTTGAGAAAGGGTTTTAATGGTATGAAGAGATTATTTTTGAAATATGAGTATTAACCCTCCCTCCCCTATTTATTTTTGAAAACACTTGACATTCTAATGAGTTTTGATTGGATTGAGTAGTGAGTCTAAATGATATTTTGAGTATATGATTGATGTTAATGTAAATATACTTTTCGTAATAGTTTCATTGATAGATGATATGAGTCTTAAAGAAGATTGATTTGATAGATGATTGTGCATGTTTAAGTCTTGGAAGTACTATTGAGCACCATGTTGGGTGAGGAGTGCCAACCCAAAACTGCGTTCGCCAGCGTAGGATAGTCGTGCAGCACGTTCCAGCGGCTCTTGTCCCAATAGTTGGACAATTCTCATTGGATCCAAGAGAGAGATGGATAGATATAGGTCCTTTATCATGGCAAGTTTAGGACAAGCAGGAAACAATGCCAATTCATTGTGCCACACCTAAAGGTGGCACAATAAGATAGATATTGGTTAAGAGAAACTCCCAAGAAACATTTATTGAGCATGAGATTTCTAATGGAGCTATTCTTTCTCTTCAAATGTACATTATAAAGAGCATGAATCACTTTAACCTTGCATGTTTTACTACGTTGAGATGGGATGAGTCTTTTGAGTTTCGTTGATGTTATTGCCATATTATTCTACCTGTTTTGGTTTCATTCAACTATTTTACATACCAGTACATTCCACGTACTGGCATCTCCCTCTAGGACTGCATCATTTCATGATGTAGATATATGGGATCGAGCTTATTAGCAGGCGTGTCATTGAAGATCTTTTGACGTTCAGCGGATTGGTGAGCCTCCCTTACTTCGGAGGATTTATATATTATTTTCATCTTGCTTTAGCGTTAGATACTTATTAGTGTTATTTTGATTAAGGTAGCCATAGGTCTGTCATTGACACCACTTAATAGTGATAGAGGCTTCATAAACTAGACTGGGATTGTTGATTGATAAGTCTGTGAGCTATTTTTTTCTACTAGCCTTTTTATATATGATACTGTTTTTGAGACTAGATTAGATGTGCCCATTTACTTTCTTTTTATTCTTCTGTCGAATAGTAGAATGTATGAGTGAATGAATATGATGAGGCCAAGTGGTTCGCTTGGGGACGCAATAGTCTGTGAGTGCCGGTTACATCTAGGGTACCCTCCTAGGGTATTACAAACTTGGTATCAAAGCACAATTTCAAGAGTCCTAGGGAGTCTATGAAGCCATGTCTAGTAGAGTCCTTATTGTTGGTGTAAAGAGCTCCACATCCATAATCTGGAGGCTATAGGACATTTAGGAATTGTTTCCCTTTTAGCAGATACTAAATCATGCGATAAAGTCAAAGTCTATAAAAGTTCTTTTCTAAATCATGCTTTACACTTTTGTAGACATTGTCTTTTAAACGCACCAAGACCTTAAAGGATGCTATCAACACCGAGAAGCTTGAGCTTACTACTCAGCTTGTTATGCATAATCAATTGGTAAAAGAGGACAAGGAGAGTGAGATGGAAAAAGCTTGGGGTGAGGAGGGAAATAGGTTACCTAGTCTGTAGAGACCACGAAAGTATATGCCACCACTGATAAGTGCACCTATGTCCAATAGTAGGTATAATCTAAGCCCGAGAAGGAATCAACCTTCAAGATTCGGAACCCTTCATCCCAAGGAAGAGTGGCTCAAGGACGAAGCAGGAAGCAACCATATGGAAAGTGTGGCAAACTTCATTTGGGATAGTGTCTTTTGAGTACCCACGACTGCTTCGCATGTGGCCAAGCGAGTCACTTTCGAGGGATTGTCCAAGGCGAGTCAACAACGGTCAACCCGCTAGATCTACACCATCAGTTATAAGAAATCAAAGTGATGCTACTCCTAGCACGAGCGAGGCCATAGACCAGTTATATGCCACAATAGTTTCCCAGCTCATAGAAACACTCCAGGATGTTGTGACAGGTATAAGTTGAGTTTTTACTTGCTTTTGATGTTATCTATGCAAGAAAAGTTTATGTTCCAAGAATTCTAATGTTTCCAATTAGGAGTGAGATTTGAGGTCTTGTAAAAACCATGAGTAGAGTTATTACCCCTGAGCTACAAAGATAATGAGGGAGAGGAGGAGACTGGGTAGTGACAGTGGTGATTGATTGAGGCTTGCAGTTAGAGATATGTATCCATTAGGTAATTAGTGAAGGGATGAGTCAATGGCCGTAAGCTTGATGAAAGAGTCGAAAGTACCCCATGATTGTCATGAGGTATAGAGAGAGAGAGAGTTGGTGTTAGAATATGTTAGAGCATGCCCATAAACTAAAAGGAAGTGTATTTTAATGTGTTGTAGTATTCATACTATTGAGGGTGAAGTGCAGATCTTAGATAGGGGGAAAGAGTGTTTTTAATGTGATAGATCTACCTTAGGCTTATGACTGCAAGTGAGAGTTCATGGGACTCATCAATTTATTAGCTTAGTCAGATAAGGAGCTATGAGTGAATGAGTGAGTGGTACTGGGTTGTGAGGAAGGGATATGTTGATTGAATACTTGCTACGAGATTTTAGTGGGTTAATGTTCCTTAAATTCTTACGTAGTAACTGTGAGGTGGTGTGATGTTAGAGAGGTATGTGATAAAAATTATGTTAGTACTAAACCCTAAGCTTGAATATTTGGGAGTAGTGGGAAAAAGGAGATAGTGTCTTGAAAGTGATAGTCTTAGTTGGAGATTGTTTCTAAGAAACTTGGCATAGTGTATAGAAATGTTAATTTGTAAGGAAAGTGATGTTATGGGTAGGGTACAAGTGTCCCCTATACGAGACTAGTGAAATGAGGATAGCTCAATAGATAAGAAGAGACTTGAAATGTGTATCTGTGATTGTGCAAAGATGTGTGAAGCTCTAAGACATGATTGTTATAAGAATCTAGACAATATCTTTGAGTTTAATGTGAAGTGAGTCGAGGTAGGTATTCTGTGCCATCCCAAGAAACTAAGTTGATTGGGGGTTTTTTATGGATAGATGATGAGGAGTCTTCCATTATAGTCTAAGTCTTATACAGATAGGTTTACGAGAACATATAAGTTGAGTGCTAACAGACAAAAGAAGAGGTCAGATTGCAAGAGGCGTGGGAAGTAGTTAGGTATGCCATAAGAATAGTAGATATAGGGCGACCCCCATAGAGACAAGAAAAGAGTTAAGAGTGATATTATTGAAAAGAGTCTGAGTGGCTATTTATACCTATGTGACTATAGCAAAACAGAAGAGTTTAAGATGTTCTTGTGGGTAGTGATTCCGTGACCGAGTGGAGGTATATGCTTACAGCATAGTAGGGGAAATTGATTCCCAAATTTAGAGAGAGGACCTTGAGAGCTAAGGGGGAGATGACGAAGTGGTAGACCGAAATATACCCTGAGTTTGATGGAAATGGGATGATTGAGATGAGACATCAGTTTTCATATCATACGTTCCTAATTCTTCCGTTGAGGTGATACTCTCTTCACGTTTGGAATGCGACTGCCATGCCCATGGCTTAGTCCCATATGCCACTTTTTGATTGTTACTTGAGTTGGCAGGATGAAAAGCGATATAGTCATTCATTAATTTTGATCTTACCCCATTGATCTAAGTGCTTCCACTTCTATGTTAAATAAGATGCGACTCGAGTTTCATACTACATATAGTTCTATGAACTCAGAATGAGTCTTGATAGGTGAGAGAGATTGTAATCTATGAATATTTACGAACAAGATTTCTCGATTGAATTGTGCTAATGATCTTTCGTTCCAAGCTCTTTGAATAATCCTACTTTCTAGTCTTGCTAGAAGTATGGACGATAATAGATGAGTTATAGGTGATGGGAGAGAAAGAGTGCTCCTGAGTGGTGTTAATAGAGTTGATTTCTATTTTCTCATTCATGTTCCTTTTGAGCCTATGCATACTTGAGTATGTAAGTCCTTGATAGTATTCGTGCCTAATAATGATGTTGGGGATAAACTTTAAACTCTAGACATTGTATTCTAAGTCTATTCTTGAGAATGACTATTCGAGTATCTAAGTAATTGTGTTCTTGATAGTATTCATGCTTACTTTGCATGGAGAGGTAGTAATTTGAGGTTTCACCAAAGAGAGAGATGATGAGTTCCTACAGGTCCAAATTACGATGCTGATAGTAGTAGACTAAGAGTGGGGGTTGATGAGGAGGAGTGAATGTAGCATTGTTGTGATATTGGTGTTAAACTATATCATGTAGGGATAGAGATAGGTAGAGAGAGATATGAGACCCTATGTTATGCAATAAATAGGTAAGAGTATGTTGGTATGAATTTGAGTAAGAGTTAATTGAATGGTGGAGGTAGAAGTGTTAAGTAGGCTTGAAAATTCTAAGGTATAGTAGCTAGAGTGATAGGCTTGAATTTGAGGTTGTTGTTATGTGAATATTGATGATAGATTAGTGAATGCTTCGTAATAAGGGTTTGAGGAAGAAGAGTGAGGTAGTGAAGAGGACTAGTGATCGTTTAATGAAATTCCCTGTGGAACTTTAGATTTGAGTATTGAGGATTAGCTTTGTATGAGTATGATAATCTTGTAAATGACACCTTGAGGCTTAGAAGTAGGTTTGAGTGGAAGTGGAGGAGATGGATAGATGGAAATTTGAGTAAGAACTATAAGCTTATGTTGATAGAGTAGAGTGTTATGAAAGGAGCACATTTGAGACGAGGTGCTAAGCTTGAGAATCGTACATATAGTCTTCTGTATCGATGGTCCCATTCTCCATTAGAGCTGATGACTTTCTCCTTGAATTCGAAGGACTAATTGTTGAAATGTTTAACCAATTCGAATTGGTTAAGTTTCGTCATTCCATTCGTGCTTGATGGTGAAAATTCTAAAAGAGTAGCTCTACTCTTGATCTGAATCAATTTGTCTATTCTGAGTGACTTGTGACTGCCCAGATTGGTTGATCGAGTTTTGAAACAAGTCTTGATGGGTATTCGTACCTGACTATAAGAATGTTGAATGTAATGTCCTTACCATTAACTAAGTTGATTGTCTTTTCTGGAGTGAGTTGTCTATTCTTGATCCCGAATAGGGATTGTTGATAGTGATGAGGAGTCGAAAGTTTGATTGACTGGTGAGAGTGTCAGGATGAATTCTGAGTCTATTCGTACCTTGATAACTACATTTACTCATTATTAGAGGATGAATGATCTCAAAGGAGAGATAATGTAACACCCTGTTAAATTATTGAAATGCCTCTGAAAACGTAATCGTGCACATAACGCATCTTCTAAAACTCCGATGGGTGAGACCGGATTTGCGATCAGCGCAAAAAATCAAGAGGGAAAATAGTCTTGACCCGATTTTAGAGCAATCAGGGTGAAAAATAATTTTCCCAAGTGTTCCCCGAAACAGTGAGGGTTTGCGCCCAGGGTGCGACGCACTTGGGACGTGGAACCACACTTGCTCTTTTTTATAAATTTTCGACGAGAAAACTTTTTGGCAAAAATGTATAGTGGCGCGCATAGTCCTCAATGCGAACTGGGCATTTCGTAGTGAAACTTACTTTTTTCTTTAGTGAGGGGCATTTTAGACATTTTTTTCAACCCCTTCTAAGCTCAAAATACGATTAAAATAGGTCATTTTGGGTATAAAAAAGATTTAAAACTCCATTGCTGAGCCATTCTAAATTCTTGAAAGAAGACTAGGTCTATGGAGGAGAGAAAAAAGAGCGTAGAATTGAAGAGATCAAGGAGGATTCTTGAAGGTTGATTGTTGATAGTTTCTTTCTAGGTATTTAAGGCTAAAGTAAAAGCTTGTGATTATCCTCCCATGTGTCTCATAGATGGTCTTAGATGAGAATTGAAAGTTCTTGAGTCTACACACTTGTTTCTTGAAGTGTTATCTTAAATTAATTGAATTAAGTTTCTACAATATTAATGAATTTCCTATATATAATCTTCTTGAAGTTGAGAAATTGTTTGGATATGTGTTCATGTCTTCACTCACATGAACTCTAATTGAAGACTGTGGTTGCTTTTATGCTTTATTTTGAAAACTAAGATTGGATAGTCATACAGAGCATGTTAAACACTAATAATTTCTTGTAGCATATTTTATTGAGTTTTCACCAATATGATTTTTGAACATGAACAGTGATTTGAGAAAGAGTTTTGATGGTATACAGAGATTATTTTTGAAATATGAGTATTACCCGCTTTTTTAATTTTTAAAATACTTGACATTCTAATGAGTTTTGATTGGATTGAGCTAGAGGTGGTAAAATAAGCCCAAACATAAGCAATCCGCCCAATCCGCTCATAATTTTATGGATTGGGTTCATTATGATTTAGAATTGGGCTAATTTTCAGCCCAATACACTTTAACCTATTATAAAATAATTCTGAGATGATCCCAATAGGATTCTCACTTCAGCCCAATGTATCATTGTTTTATATGTCCAATGCTAGTCTTAAATTAAGTGAGTTAAATTGGGCGGATCATGACCCAACTCGAATTTTAGCCCATTTAAGCCCAAAGTACATTTGGGCGGGTCAAGACCCAACCCGATATTTAATGCAACCCATTTTAACCTCTCCAATTTCAGCCCAACCCACCCATTTGACACCTCTAGATTGAGCAGTGAGTCTAAATGATATTTTGAGTACATGATTGATGAAAAATGTAAACAACTTTTCGTAATAATTTCATTGATAGATGATGGTGTTAGATGATACGCGTCTTAAAAAAAGTTTGATTTGATAGATAATTGTGCATGTTTTAGTCTTGTGAACATTATTGAGCACCGAGCTGGGTGAAGAGTATCACCCCAAAACTACGTTTGCCAGCATTGGATAGTCGTGCAACACATTCTGACGGCTCTTGTCCCAATAGTTGGATAATTCTCATTGGATCCAAGAGAGAGAGAGAGAGAGAGAGGGGGATAGATATACTACGTACTTTACCGTGACAAGCTTAGGACGAGCATGACAACGATGCCAATTCGTTGTGCCCCACCTAACTTAAAGGTGGCGCGATAGGATAGATGTTGGTTAAGAGAAACTCCCAAGCAACATCAATTGAACATGAGATTTCTAACGGAGCTATTCTATCTTTTTAAATGTACATTATAAAGAGCATGACTTACTTTAAGCTTGCATGTTTTACTAAGTTGAGATGGGATGAGTCTTTTGAGTTGAGTTGATGTTATTGTCATATTATTCTACTTGTTTCGGTTTCATTCAGCTATTTTACATACCAGTACATTCCATGTATTAACTTTCCCCTCTTGGACTGCATCGTTTCATGATGTAGATATACGGGATCGAGATCATCAGTAGGCGCGTCGTTGAAGATCTTTGGACGTTCAACATATTGATAAGCCTCCCTTACTTCGGAGGATTCATATGTTATTTTCATCTTGCTTTAGAGTTAGATAATAATTAGTTTTATTTTGATTGAGGTAGCCATGGGTCTGTCATTGATACCTCCTAATAGTGATAGAGGCTTCATAGACTAGTCGAATTGTTGATTGATAAGTCTGTGAGCTAATTTTCTTTTACTTACCTTTTTATATATGATACTGTTTTTGAGATTAGATGAGATGTGCCCATTTACTTCCTTTTTATTCTTCCACTGATTAGTAGAATGTATGTGGATGAATGTGATGAGACCAAGTGGTTTGCTTGGGGACTAACAATAGTTTTTGACTGCCGGTTACGTCTACGGTACCCTCCCGGGGCGTGACACACACCCAATAATTTTTATCTAACTTAAGATGTCTGAATTTGATTGATTAAGTTTTTGCCTCTAGATTTGAACAACCTATGATTAAGATGATTTACTTTTTAATATATGAGTATTTGTAATTGATTTATTTTATAGTTAAATTAAAAATGATTAAATATTTTTTAAAAATTAATAAAATATAGAATCTATGAAATACAAAAATTAATAACGTTAATTTTCTCTATCAAAATAAATAAATAAATAAATAAATAAAAGCAACTCAACACCTCAGGTTGAGGTTTGTCTTATAATTGAAAGAATCGAGGATTTATATGATCAGAGTTGCAACAAAGAAAGTGTACAAAAAAGAAAACATTAAAAAAAAGTTATAAAAGAGAAGCTAAATGGGAAATTAAAGTAGCAAGGACTTGAATAGAAAGTGTATATCTTTGCTTCATTCCCCGCAATAAAGTCTCGAATCTCTTCCTTATCTTAGTCATACTTTTATCTCCACTGATCATCAAATAAAAGATGAATTTGTGATTTAATTTTTTCATAGGTGACTTTATATAGGAATTTCTGATATAAATAGGTGAAAACAATCAATTTATAAAATAAATTGAGCAAAACTAAAGTCCAGCATTTTCCTATCCTCCTCAATTAATCCTCAATTGTCCTGACCCTTAGCATTCATCTGTTTCTTAACAAACTTATAATAATTAATAGAGGACTTTAATAGAGAAAATAAAGAAGAATCAAATTAATCATTTCTGAGCTACTACTACATAAAGAATATTTATTACATTAAATGGTGAAAGTTTAATTCTTTGAGTGAAACCAACAATCTATTGTAGTTATG
>JAOTQR010004094.1:0-18827 GCA_025774065.1 Solanum ossicruentum | reverse complement strand
GGGGGGGGGGGGGGGGGGTGGGGGCGGGGGGGGTTACAGCTGTTATAAATTTGTATGGTTAAAGATAATTTTTTTCACTTCTTTATAACCCTTATAATTTTTTTCACTTATTTATAACCCTTACGCTTAAGAAAGGATTAGATTTAGGACATGGCCTAGATAATAACTTACAAATCTTTATTGCTCCCAGAAATGGACTCCAAGGTAAACCTTTAGAGGTCCCTTCAAGCATCTAAACTCCTCCCAGGTGATCTTTTCTGAGATGGCAATGGCATCGCTTTTCAATGGGCTGAACACTTACAACATAACACCTTCCGCGATAGGAGAGTGGTACAAATGGGTGGAGAGAACTAGGCTCTCAAAGAGGAAAATGGTACCTAGCAAATATACCCTTTTATGGCTTTGCAAAACTTTCGTAAATCCTCTGACAAAAAGGGAAAGAGTTTTAAGATGTGGAAATGTAGAGATATCTCAACATATTTATTGCTCTAAAAATTCAATAAATATGAAAGATTAATCTCAGTTGTCAATGGTCATAGCAGATGCGGGAGAATTGCAGGAAAAACTGAAGGCTTCATTAATGTATTTGCTCATACAAAGGACAAGACTACCAAAAATGAGGGCTTTATACGCAATGTCTTACCGAAAATGAAAATTTCAAATAACCTGTTACAAATAACAAATGAATCCAACCGATACAAATAAAGCTCCAAACAAGGAGGAGAATGCTTAGCTAAGTGGATATTTAGTTGGAAGATTCACTAGAGGAGGAAGAAGCCCCTACCTAAAACGACATGAGGAGATGGGCAAGCCAAACTTGGAAAGGAGTCCTGAATTTCTAGGTGTATGATATCAATGACTTCCAATGAACAACGACGACACCCTCACCGCCACTCCTTCCCTCCCCCAAAAGACCATATCTCTTCTTGCTTTTGTGTCTTCTCTCATACACCACCATTTTTCTTTCACCCTTCCCCAAACTCCTCCTCCTCCCCACTCCCACCCCATCCCACCTTCATCCCCTCTATTTTCTCTACCCTTTTTGTCTCTTGTTCAATATTTCGAAGCAATTCTAACACCCTATCCTCCTTCCGCTCAAACAACACTCCAGAAATTCCCCAAAACTGAGGACTTTATCTCCCACCCACCTAATAAAGTTTCTGCCATCTTCAAGACTAGCTAAAGGCATTTAATCGGCTCCCAGAATTTATTGACAACTCTAAGTATTATTTAAACTAAAAACTATGAAACCAAGTTTTACTCATTGAAAAACTTCAATCTCTATTAAAATAAATGTCACGTGACTTGAGCAATTAAATATGATGGGATCCAATTTTAGTAGCCAAGTGACGCAGGCAATTACAGTTTTTAGCATTTTTTTTTCATGCCAGGGAAATTTCCACATGGAACTGAAATGAGATGTCTATGGATATTTCATCATAAACCATACCAGAGCATTCAATAACTTCTTTGCTAAATCCATGCCCGTGATCAGGTCTCAATATATCGGAAAGTGCAATAACAATTTTCCTGTTACAGGATCCTGCAACCAAATACAAGGAAATGATATATTAACATAGAGTCAATAAGAGAGAGGAGCACTACTACTTCCTTTAACCAAAACACGAGCGATCAAAAACAATTTAATTTATTGGTTCAATTTCTCGTAATTCGAATTCGCTACTGGTTTTGATTTGACAAAATCTAGGTTCCACTGTGGAACTTCCACACAGTTTTTAGTTAAAAAAAAAAAAAAAAGACCTGATCCCTGTTTCATAAAATAAACCAAAAACCATGTGGTTCAATGATCGCTTTGCCCCTTGAAACCGAAAATCAGAACTGAGTGATGAATTTTCCCATTACAACATACAGAGAGACACATACAGACAAATGTAAAGAGGAAGAGAGTTATGGCAAGAGGGTCGACGACATCACCTTTAGTTCCGAAAGCCATGAAAACAGCCGTTGTCCTGCTCTCTCTCTCTCTCTCTCTCTCTCTCTCTGTGTGGGTTGGTTTTCCTCTAATGCCAAAAAAGTAGCCGAACAGAAGACAATTATATAGTGAAGGGTTAAGAACACTAATGGCATATTACTAAACTTATTTTATTTATAAATAAAATATGAGATTATTTAATTCTTTATTTAGATCCTTCTTCTAAATCAAAGGAGAAAACCAAGGGAAAAATAAGGATGTTTTGCAAAATGGAGGAGGAGAAGGAGATTGAGAAAATATACCATTTAAAAAAGAAAAAATAATTGAAAAATGATGAAAAAGGGGAAGCTTAGGATTTTAAAGAACTAAATTAATTTTTAAAAAATAATAACAGAAAAGGTTAAAAATGATCTTAAATTATATGAAACTGAATAAAAATGTCTTCTATTTATAATCAGGAATAAAACTATTCTTATTGACAATATTTTGATTTAAAAATACCTTTTTATTAGTTTTGGGTCAAATATTAGGAGTATGCAATCATCGGTTCAGTTCGATTTTAAATATTATCGCATCGATCTATCAATTTTACTTTCAAATATGCTAAAAATTTAAAAACCAAACTAATTAAGATATCTGTATTAATTTTTTATTTATCTATTTTTAGTCTTTAATAATTTATTTTTTGGTCTAACTAATAGAAAATGCTCATAAATAAATATATGACTTCTCCATAATTTGGTGTGATGTAACAATAATATAACCTTAAAGGATGCTCATAAAATATAAACAATAGTAATTAACATGAAAAGATTACAAGTGCAACAAAAAAAATGTGTTTGTGGACTCAAAGTCATTGTGAAGTATGAATTGAAAGTTTAAGTGTAATATTGATATTTATATAGGGGTAAAAAAGTTAATTACTATAGTCTTAATGGGTTAGCGGTTTATCCAATATTAAAAAATTAAAATCAAAATCAAAATCAAATTGATAATCCAATATTCTTTTTTTCATTTCATAAAACCATTAAAAACACATTAACCTAATAGCGATATATGAATAGCACATTTTTTAATTCAATTTATTGGTTAGTTCTATTTTTGCACACCTTCAATAAAAAATACTCCTTTTCTAATAAACATATTATTTCTTTTCTTTTTAGAACACATTATTTTTCAGATAAATATTATTAAAGAAACTCTTTTTAATTTTTTTCCTTTTTAAACCCTCTAGTAAAAAACATCCTTTTTCTAATAAACATATTCTTTTACAAAACACATTATCTTTTGGTTAAAATATTATTAAAGAAATTTTTAATTTTTTTTCCTTTTTAAACACCATTTATATATTAACTAATATAAAAGCCAAAAGTAATCTTTTTTCATCTCAATCTCCTTTTATTAATCAAAATAGAATTACCCCATATAATTTTTAAACTTATAATATAGACCATATATGTAAGATTACAATAGTCTCTTCATTAATTTTTATTTAAATAATAATTAATTTTTCTGATAACATAAAAAATATTTTTATTTCTTTATCTTTTTTCGGATTCAAATTGAGAAGAAAAAATTCCTAATGTATCCTTAAAAAAGGGTCAATAATAACTCAGTCTATGACATTTTTGAAGATATTTTCTGATTTAAAGCAGTGATATATATATATGTGTGTGTGTGAAAATTAATGACGGACACTTTTATTAGAAAAAAGTTATGCTTTAAAAGAAAAGAAAATATATTCATTAGAAAGGGGGCATTTTGACCCAAAAATAGCATAGGGGTATATTTTTTTAAACCAAAGTATTGTTGATAAAGGTATTTTTGAACAAAAGTATTTACAAGATGGGTATTTTTGGACAAAAATTATTAACAAAAGGGATTTTTATTTTATTTGATATATTTTAAGAGTATTTATTTTAGTACTTTCCAATAAATTAGCTCATATAGTTGCTACAAATGTAATGTAGATGAATCTTTATTAGCAAATGATGTTTTCACACGTCTACAAATAATTACATGCAAAAATTTGATCTACTCAATGTTTAAGTGTGTTTTAATAAATACTTGATATAGTTTATAAAGAAAACTTGCACACCTAATAATTTTGAGATGAAAGGCATAAAAAGATGATTCTTCAAATGTATTTTTTCTCATTAACTTTAGTAATAAAATGAATGTAGTTTAAGGAAATCATGTTCCCATTGAGAAGCTGTTAAATGAGGTATTAGTTTCCTATTATTAACTATTAAGGTGTAAAGTATATGGAAATTTTAATAGCTTAGTGAGTTGATTACTTAAATTTTTATCTCATTGATGAGGCTTTTTAATTTCTCATTTTATAATTCTCAGCCTCACTTTTTCTTCTCATACTAATTTTATCAAAACAACAATAACAATAATAGCATACCACCCCCGCAAACTAAGCCTAATGAGATAGAGTCTATATAGATATTACTTTATCTTAAAAACAAAAATTATTTTCAACGGACCTCTAATTTAAGATAAAATAGTTTAAGCATTATCTTAATTTACTGAAGAAGAAAAAATATATTATGTACAATCTATTCGAGGAGAAAAAAAAGACACAATCCCCCTCAAAATGTGCTTTTTTGGCTGCAAAATTCCATACATGGTGTTTTACATAGCATCTAAGAATTTATTGCTCAAAAAAGTAGTTCTCATCTTACTTCTTTCAAATATTTCTAGACATTGGTCAACACAAAAAGTGACCTTTCCCTCATTTTATATAACCTTAATGTCTTTTTACGGTATGACAAAAATTGATCTCCTCATATTTGAAAATTATTTGATTTAATATTCATATTTATCCTTACTAAAATGTCTATCTGAATTATAGTTGACAATTAACATTGATTTTTCGCTAAAACATTAAAAAATGATTGGATATGTCTCGTTCAATTAATAATAGTATGCATTTTCGGTACTTTAAGAATAGAAATTACTCAGTAAATGCATCGACAATTTGATTCAATTAAAATATTTTAAAAAATCTTACTCAAGAAAAAAGGTACCAAGTCCTTAATTATATCTAGTTAAATTGTTAAATGAAATAAAACTAAAAAGAGCGTTGGTCAGTGACATATCAATAAGCCCATACTAGAGATTTTGCTTTTTACTAGTCTATTTGGTAAAAATTATAGAAATTTTAATTCCATAACTGTATTTAAACCTTTTAATTAAGTTATACGTTATGGTGTGAATTCAAATAAGTGAAGCAGTAAATTTCGAACAACTAATGAATGTCCTCTTGCATCTATTCATATCCAATTATATAACTGTTTCTGGAAATACCCTATTTATCATTACCTGGGATGTCATGTTGTGTTTACCTTACTGGATTGAATTGTTAATGGATACAATTTGACATGTTCAGATTTACATACTAAAGAAATTAAAATTGATTGTACAACACTAACGGATATGATCACTTTGTGTTTTTAAGGTTGACCATTAAATTTCTGAGAATCCAACAAAGTAAATCATAACAAAGAGGACTAGTCTCACGGCTGCCGGCTGTGGGGATATCTCGGGAAACCAAAAGAACAAAGAGGTAGAGGCAAAGCCAGAACATCTGTGTTGAACCTGCATCCAAAGACAGACAAAGAAGTTTACCATTTGATCATTGATAAGCTTCAAAGAAACTCCAGTAGCAGATAAAAAACATGATGTGTGTGTGTTGAAAGTGGAAAACTTGCAAAGTAGCAAGTCCAATAATGCACTAGTTAGAAAAAGTTTGACAAATGAACTGATAACATCACAACTCATAAGTGCAATAAACATCACAACTGAAAATAAGATCAATTTTCACAAGAGATGGGAATAGTGAAAAACAGCCAACATAAGCTTAAAGCAACACGCTGAGAGATATCATTGACTGTTAGAACTTATACATCCATGTACTCGGGGGGGGGGGGGGGAATGATTCCGTCCTGTTGCTAATGTATATCGAAAATGCTGTGCCTAATTCACATTCAAGTAAATCAGCAGGCAAGGGAAATACCATTATTACTATTTACTAGTATCTATTGTCAAACACACTCTAATCTACTATATTCAAATGGTTCCAAGTTATGTTGGATGGGAAGTTAAAAAGAGATATCTGGCAACGAGACCTCTAATACGTCACATAGCTGGAAGGCTTAGTTGATAGAGCTCAAAGTTAAGACCAGCCAAACATATGCTTACTGAGATGATCATCTTTAGATTGGATGTTCCCAATTGCTTATTAGACAAACAAGAACAAATTCATAGATGCTGATAAGGAAGAGCCACTGGGATTCTTTGATCCAATGCTTCTAGTTTAAGATTAAATGCTAGCTTTGCTAAACCATCAAGAACCATAAAAACCAAAGTCTCTCAGACAACATGCATTACATTTCCTCTCAGCAGTAGTGGAGTTTATAAACAAATTCTATATCAATTTTGCTAGTGTCAAAAAAAAAAAAAAAAAAAAAAAAAAAAAACCACTAAAACTAATCTGCAGTATCAGGCCACTAAATGCATACAAGACGAATATGCACACCATTAAGATCTGCATTCTCCTCTTTTCTGTGTCCAAACACATTTTTCGGCATCACAGAGAAGTAGATAACAGAATACATAAAGTCAATACAAACAATAACATACCCAGTAAAATTACACGAGTTGGTTTTGGGAAGGGTAGAGTGTATGCAAACCTTACTCCTATCTAATAAATTGGAGAGCAAGCAGCAGAAACAAGCAATGAGGGCTCACTTCACAGAAGCAAAAAGCCCGAAGGGCACACTTTTCTTTTGAAGCACAATTTATTACCAAAATAAAAACCAAAAACATTACAAAATAGAACTAAATTAGCACAACAAAGACAAACATTATAAAACAGAAAAAGTTTGCACAACAGACTCCGGAAGCTCTTCTTTGTTGCGATAATACCAAAATATCAAGCTGGCACAGTTTTCTTTATCTTTTATTTGATACTTATGGGACTCTTGAATTCTCTTTTGCCTATTTCTCTCGAGAATTTATGGAATATGACTTCTATTATTTGTTAGAACAGACAAATAAATTACAAAGCAGATTTTATTTTTTTCAGCAGAATAGAGAAAAAACACAGAGCAAAATACAGAAAATAATAGCAGCAAGTTGAAGAATTTAAAAAAAAAAAAAGAAGAACAGAAAAAAGAGTAACCCAGCCCAACAGTGCAGTCGAGTAATAGCAGATAAAATAGAGAAAAAGAAGAGGAGAAAATAGAAACAAAGAGGAGAAAAGAAGTAGAAGAAGAGAAGAACTTACCTTGAAGAGAAGTCGCAGGCTATCAGCAGTCGAACTCAGAGCAGATGTTTTACAAAGAAAAGACGCATATGTATGTTTTTACAAAATTTTAATATAAAACCCTAGTCACAGCAGTCAAACTCGCTAAAATGCACTTTCACTCCTTTCTTTCTTCTCGCTTCAGTCACATAATCAATTCAAATAGATGCCAATTACCAAGATGCAGTGCTTGTCCCTCAAAGCGAAGGTAAAGTCCAAGACATTGGGGATTCTGAATCTGATCGCACTTTCCTCGGGTCGAACGGCTACCGATCCTGGCCCGATGAGAAAAGGGTGGGTTGAACTCATACTTGCCTTAACCTAATCTACTTGGATCTCAGATTCCATTCCATTAAGGCATTCATTCCCTTCATGTGCACACTTTCGCTTCTATGCATCACTTCAGGGCGGACAAGCAATAGAGGTGTGCTCCGCCTCGCATCGCACTCCGCCTTGATAATACTTCCCTACCTTGAGGGGTAGAGAGACTGCTTTCAATAGACCATCGGCTCAATGAAGATCCATTCAAAAAAGAAATGACAAAAGTGAAGAAGCCATGGAGAAATGCTAGAAAAAAAATGACCAAGCAAACTGAAGAAAGGATCAGTAACAAATAATACAGTAGCCAATAAATAAAAAACAGCAGATAGTAACAGAAATAGACTGACGAGAAACTACCAAAGTAAAACTACGACTAACTAGTACGGAAGGAGAAGCAAGACAACGCTCTACTGCCAACAATCTTACTACCCTAATTTGGGACCTATATAACTTCCTATCTGAGATCATTTCCTCAATAAATTGAAGTTTTGACATGTCATGTCCAATCACCATTCCTCAATACGTCTTTGGCCTACCTCTATCTCACCTGAAACCATCACAAGCAATCTCTAACACCTCTGCACTAGGGCATGCACGCATTTCATTTTCACATGCTCAAACCACAATAGTCTCGCTTTCCACATCTTGTCTTCCATTGAGTCCACTCCTGTCTTGTCCTACATATCTTCATTTTTAATGTTATCTCTACTAGTATGCCCAAATATCCATCCAATATCCTTAATTTCACAACTTTCATCTTCCAAACAAGAGAGTTATTGACAGGTCAACACTCTGCCCCATACAACTCTATAGAACTTATCTTTAAGGGGTCGTTTGGTGCGAAGGGTAAGTGTAAATTATCCCAGAATAAAAATATAGTGGATCTTAAATTATTGTTTGGTTGGAAAATCCGGGATAACTTATCCCGGGACTAATAAATAGTACCGGGATAAGTTATCAATCCTTTTGGGTGTTATACTAATCTCGGGATAACTTATCCCAGAATAAAAGGGATAAATGACAAGAAAACCTCTTTTATATCTCAGTTTGTATATTTACATTATTTTTAATATAATATATAATAACATTACAACCTTTCCTCCTTATTTTTATGATATATATTTCTATTGAAAAACTACATTATATGATATAATTTTTATTAACTAATTCTTCTATTTTTTATATTTTAATTTTTCATAATTTTTTTTACTTTAATAAACTTAAAAATGAAAGTTATATTTTTCAATTAAATAAGACAAATTTTTTAACTTTAAATGTATATTATATTATCACAGAAATGCACACATAATAATAATTAAGCTGAATAAGATGAAAAATTTATTTTAAAATGAATACTGAATGACAAAGCTAGCAAAGAAAATACATAAAAGAAACTAATAAAGGGAAGGATATTTTTGTAAATAAACAATGTATTCTTAAAATTTATGCAAAAAACCAAATACTCAATAACAAATAATCTCAGCATAACTTATCCCATCATTACTAATCCCAACATAACTTATCCCTTCATAACTTCTATTCCCACCAAACGACCCCTAAGTTTTGATGGCACCTTCTTTATCACACAAGAATTCAAAAGCGAGCATCTATTTCATCCACCTTGCACCAATACAATGCTTAAATCATCATCAACTCCCCATTTCTTTGAATAATGACACAAAGCACTCTGTACTTCCGTTATTTTGTATGTCTTGGGTATCAAGCCTCACTTCCATGTCCACCTCATGTCTTATGTGAATGAACTTGCACTCAAAGTATTCTATCTTAATCACGCTCAACTTGAACCATTTAGACTTTGCGATTTGTCTCCAAACCTACGACTTAGCGTTGATTCCATTCTGAGTATTATTAATTAATATTATGCCATCCATAAACAACATACACCATGGTACCTCACCTTAGTGCCGTATCAATTCATTAATCACCAAAAACAAAAAAAAAGAGCTAAAAGTTGATCCCTGGTGTAACCCCGTCACTATTGAAAAATGCACTAAGTCTCTTTTCATTGTCCTTTTCCCGTCTTGGTTCCAACATACATGTCCTAACGCATCCTAGCATACACCACACGTACGACTCTAGCCTCCAAACATCTCCATAAAACCTTTTTAGGGGCTTTTTCATATGTCTTTTCTAGGTCTACTCCCTATAAGGCTATACCGTTCCACCAGTCTCCTTAAATGATGAATGACTTTTCCAATTGAGCGCTCCGAAATGAACCCGAATAGATTCTAAAACGATAGACACGCCCAGTGGCTTAACTTGATGTCCATATAGTTGTTACAATTCTAAATGTTACCTTTGTTCTTGAACAAATGGATCACTGTACTCAACCTCCATTCTTTAGGCATTTCACCATCTTAAATGGCACCCTTAATCTCTTCAACCTTTATACACCTTCAATACTCGAAATCATGACACCTCTTGGAGTGCTCTAAATCTCCCACGACAGTGTTCTCCACTCTATTCAAGAGTCTATAGAAGTATGACTATCATCTTCGTCTAATGAGTGTCTCCTCCACCAGTACTTTGTTGTCCTTGTCCTTGATGCACATCACTTGGACTAGGTCACGTGCCCTCCTCTCTCTCCTTGATAGCTCGTGAGATTTTCGATGCTTTTTCGAACGCCATTCAAGAGTCTATAGAAGTATGACTATCATCTTTGTCTACTGAGTGTCTCCTCCACCAGTACTTTGTTGTCCTCGTCATTGATGCACATCACTTGGACTAGGTCATGTGCCCTCCTTTCTATCGCCTTGGATTGCTTGTGAGATTTCCGATGCTTTTTCCCTTTATTCTACATACAAGCATTAAAAAGTTGAAGAGATATTCTATATATTACACCCTTTGTCCCATTTTGTGTGACACCATTTCCTTTTTAGTCAGTCCTAAAAAGAATGTCACCTTACCTTATAATTAGAAACAATTTAACTTTAAAATTTCACTTTTACCATTGATGAAATGAATCTCAACAACACAAACATCTAAGGATTGTTTTAGACCACAAGTTTCAAAAGTCATCCTTTTTTTCTTAAACACCATGCCAAGTCAAAAGGTGCACATAAAATGGGGCGGAGGGAGTATGTAACATGCATGTGTAATACATTAGCAATCTTAAATATGAAATAGATATTTGTAAATCACGAAGCATGACGAGATAATCTTAAATAAAGCAAGACAATGAAGATTCATAGAGTCGCCCCAACTTGCTTGAAGTGAGGCATAATACTGATTGTTATTTGGATGTCAGCAAGCATGAAATAAAGGAAAAATCCATATGGCTATACATGATATTCTGTCAACGGGGACATATAAATGCGGAAGCATGGTAAGATGGAAAAAGCATGGCAAAAAAGAAAAATCCATATGGCTAGAAACAGAAATTATGTCAACGGCGAAATATAAATGCACAAGCATGGACGAAAAAAGTATGGCATAAAGAAAAATCCATATGGAGATACATGAAATTCTGTGAATGGAGTAAATGTGCGAGCATGGTAAGACGGAAAAAACTAAGTGTGTCAGGGGAACTCTAGCCTGGAAAAGGAAACATTCATAACTGAGTCGATTAAAAATAAAACTGCTGCTAAGACCATAATAGGATATCTGCATTTCAAGAACAAGGAGATCTTGTTTAAATGAGTCAATATCTTACCAAAATATTGCGAATCGAGTTTTCAGGACTATTGTTGAGACAAGGACCTCTTAAATTGACGATAAAACTGCCAAAAAAAACATGAGAACATTCATGATTTGGCAACTCACTAAGGTGTGTTCAAACTGTCTATTGGAGAGTTTGTAGGAACTGATTTTCTTTTCACCTTTTTCGGGAAAAGAAGGCACTTAAAGAGTAAATTAATTGACAACAAGAGGGTCAAAGTGATAATATTTAGAATGTAGAGGCTAAAGTATAAGTTGGTTCAGTTTTGATTTGAGTAAAACAAAACTGACAAAACTTGTTTTTGTTTTGTTTTCTTTTGAAAATGTTTGTTTGTTCTTCTAGAAAACAATTTCATCCTAATAAGCAAATAAACATGGCATCCTTTTTTACAGGGCCAACATTGCCTTCAGATGCTTGAGCTTTTGCAAACCACGCAGAATTATGGTTTTCAGGTGCACCAAAATATCAGAATCAAGGTACCAAAGACTAACAGAAAATTTATAAGGACATAGCCAGCTCTATAATAATATCTGTACCTTCTCAATTTCATTCACAGTTGAGGCATGCTCACCAAATAATAAATTTATCCAATTATCAGCCACGAAGTGACCTGTATGGACTTCAACTCTCACTGGCAGAGCATAAGTGCAACCATATTATATTTAGGCAAAACGGTTTATTTGATTATTGTACTAGCGCAAGGAAATCCACTGTAGTCAAAGACATGCTTTAAGCGCGCTTAAGCCCTGAAGCGAGGCTCAAACATGTTGAGCACTTCGCATCGCTTTATGTGCACTTCAGTGCCGTCATCAAGGTCCTAACACAAACTTTTCCTTGCCAATGAGCCTCTTCTAAACAATTGATATTTCACTATCTCATAGTTTATTTTCAATTTCTTTGGTCATATATTTGTCATTCATGTTTATAACTATTATTCTTGGATTAAACATATATATTTGTATTTTCTCCCTTTGTGCCTTTTCTCACTGAAATCCGCACTTTATTTGTGCTTAAAGCCCCAAAGGACCTCAGGGTTTTTCTGCGCTTTTAGCCTTTTGATAACACTGGGGGATGCGCACGTAGAAAGGCATTATTGGAAAGAAATTGAATGTAGTCACTCTTTTCTGGATCTGCTCTCAGTAATGTAATCTGAAGGCCTGCCTTATTATTTGGTAACTCTTTTATTTGCTCACTCTTAGATATTTGTATTATCATCTTGAAACTATTTAATAGTCCCTTGCCTTAAGATTCATTGCTTAATAATATCCAGTTACGATAGCAGTTCACGGGACACGTTGCAGCCCTTATTTGCCTTCGTTGAATACTGAAATCTTCAAGAGAACAATCTCCCCCAGCAATACCGATCTTCTCTTGATCACAACAATAAAGAAATCTCCCCCAGCAATACCGATCCTCCCTTGACCACTAGATTCACCAAATCCCTTGACCACAGTATACAATCTCCCCCAGCAAACTTCCTCGGAAATATCGATCCCACTAGATTCACCAAATCCCTTGACCACAGTAATACAGAAATCGCCCCAGCATATCAATCCTCCCTTGACCACTGGATTCACCAAATCCAGTTTTCACCCCACTCACAGCACGCCCCAAATCCCCACCCCCCACCCCCCCCTTTTCATTTGTTAGAGAATCTAAGGCTTCTCTCATTGACGTTACAGTTATCGAAGTTATCATCATTCATCTGTTTTCCAAAGAAAGAACCAGCTGCCCGCCTACCAATTTCAGATCTTATGGCTAGACACGGGCCATGTAGCCATTGCGGCATCAACCGTAAGTTCTTTTGACCACCTATATCCCACCTTTTATGTTTATGAATAATCCCATACTTTACATGATACTTGATTCAGTGATGTTAGGATTTATGTGCCTGATTTGAAGATTCACATACATGAAACACTAAATACCCAACCCTCGATTCAAATGTTCATAGATTTTCAGCACATCTGCCACTGAGGTCATCTAGAATAAGTTGTAGATTTGGTCCCCCATCCCTGGCATCCATATACATTTAGTTCCCATTTATTTAATCTTTTGACAACCATGGTCCTTACAGTCTAGATGATGTATAGTCCAAACTCTTTTCAAGCAGAAGTTGTTCAAAGACAACCGGATTCAGAACAGCAAGCAACGTGGAGGGGAAAAGGTCCTGAAGCACGCATGCTATTGTCGAGTCACTTTACAAAACTTCCTTCACACAGTTGTCCCAGAGTCCACACTTTCTAGAAACCTGCAACCATAAATATAGAAATTTATATTTGCTTGCTGAGAGAGCAGTCATCAGCAGTCTATCCAGTTATTGATGTTCACACCATGTAATACGTCTTCAACTGCATACTTGTCATGGCTATGGTCCATTCGCTTTGATACATGACAAGGCATGAATCTGGTCAGCTCTTTCCCTTCAAGATGGGAGTGACGAAACCAAAATAAAAGATATTGGCGTCTTTAACATATTTCTATTTGTGGTTTTCCAGTAATAAGATACCCTTTAAGATCCTGCAGGCTCTCAAACCATTACCAGACCTGCAGTACTAAAACTTAGATCTGAGAGGAAAAAATGCATGCAGGTACCACATAGCTAGAGGACATATGAATATGCTCGACACTGTATCTATAACTATCAAAAATCTCCTTAAAATATACAACAACAATTTACCCAGTATAATCCCACGAGTGGAGTCTAAGGAGGGTAGGGCATACACAGAGCTTACCCCTACCTTTGGCAGGTTGGGAGGTTGTTTCCGATAGACCCTTGGCTCAGAAGAGGAGTATTCGAAGCAGGATTGCAGGAAAATATAACACCAAAATAGCAAAACACAAAGCAAATGAAGCATCAATTAGTAATACACATTGGTAAATAAGAAACTATGTGGGTACTAAATACTACTACCAATAAAGAGGAGAGAGGATGAGGCTGGCCTCCTATTTCCCACATAAGTGTGACAACTTTCGGCTACTTACTAACCTTCTACCCTAATCATCGACCTCCACACCTTCCCTTTTTATAAGGTAAATACTTTTTATAAGGTAAATACTTTTTATTTGACAACAACAACACACCTAGTATAATCCCACAAAGTGGGATAGGGGAAAATACTTTTACAGGCAGTTGTGGAAATTCCTTGTACAAGCCATATAAGAAAAGAAGATAACCAATAGTAAAATAAGGTTCTCGACAAAAGAGATCCAATCCTCTAAGTGGATAAGGACCTCATAAGTACATCCAAAAGGAACTAGAGATAACATACTAATTGCATTTTTTATAAAATCTTGTTCCACCACCTCAAAGGCCTCCTTAACTCTTTCCTAATAACTCACATGATTGCTAGGGGGGAAACACTTCAAGTTCGTGATCTTCTCTTCTCTTCCCAACTTCCTGTTGGTCCAATTTGTAAAGCCCCCTTCACTCTTACAAGCATCACTTATTTCATCCCAAGCAAAATAAATCTATTAGCCACTTTGCAGTGCAATAGAAGATGATCTATATATTTGCTAAACTCTTACACATGAAGCACCAACGTAGATAGGTGATCCTCATTTTTTCTGCAGTTAAGATGACACCCCTTGCTTACATAAAGAAACACACCTTTATCAATGCTCTAGGTATCCAAATGGAATCATGAGGGAAAGTACATTCCTCTCTGACCATCAAACACTTGTAATAAGATTTGACAGTGAATAAACCATTTTCACTCTTCCACCAACTCCATGCATCTGATTGTCGGATGGATTATCCTGCCCACACAATAACTCAGGTCAAGTTGTGAAATTTTTCCATCTTCCAGTCCCTAAGGTTCCTTCTATATCTCAAATCCTAGTGTTTCAATTACACAGATGGTAACTTTCCACCATAAAATTTCATGCAAATAATGCAGTCTACCAAGAGGTTAGCTATTTGCATGGTTCCTTAACATATCAAGCAAATAAGCTTTCCACCATCAAGCTCATAGTAAACTATTTTGTACGGATCCTTGACATGGTAATGAAAATGTGAGCACAAAACAGTTGAAGCATCCTAAAAGTCTATGCATGTTTCACAGGAAGAAACTTCCTCTTGTTTTGGATATTATACATACTCTAGTTTTCGTGATGCTTCCGTTTTCGTGCAATGCATTCTATACCTTTCTTTTATGGAAAATCTTAATTGTCAATGATCATTGTGCTTTAGTTTCTAACATGTACGAATTTATTCATATTTATCCCAATTCTAAACATTAATTAATTTTGAATTCAAACAGAAACACGCCATTGGAGAAGAGGGCCACCTGAAAAACCAGTGCTCTGCAACGCATGTGGAACAAGATGGCGGAGTAGGGGGACACTAGAAGACTATATGCCCAAACATGCAAACAGAAGAATGCAGAGATATCAGTTACTTTCTGAGATGACGCCACGTCTCAGAGCTCATGATGGCCGAAAGCTAGAAGTTGGAGCAGAGATTTCTGGGCAGGATGGCTCTTCAGCTTGTCTGCAAGAGAAAATGAAAAACATACCAAGCTTAGATTCAGCAGGACCATCCTCAATCAACTGCATGCAGACAGAAGAAACAAATGGTAAAATAATTTCACATATATATAGAGAACTGAACTTGTCTCAGCAAATATAATGCATGTCCTGAATCAAATTCTTCCTCGAGTGTACTGGTTATAAAAAAGTGGAAAACTAATATCTTCCTACTCAATTTCCAGCCAATTTCTTTCTTCTTTTGGCATGATAGTAAGCCCAAAACTCTTAGGGAATGTCTGGAAAAAAGGTTATCCCGGGATTTTTATCCCACCCTCAATGAGGGGATAAAATAACACCACAATCCTGGGATAAGTTTTCCTACGATTTTATCCCAACCAATCATGGGATAAGCTCATCCTAGAATTAATCCGAGGATTAGTTATACCTTATCCCTCATACTAAATGAACCTTAGTCTCTATGAGATAGATCAAATTAGGCAACCAAATCATTGTAGATGCACCTTCCAAAAATTAATCCTGCAGTGCATAGTATTCTATGTTGGCATCTAATACTCAAACGAATCACACTTGGATTTATTTTTACGCAGGAAATTCCTTTCGTTTCCTGATTATTGTGATGTCCTTGTCAAATTATGCAACGTCAAATCGCATTGGGGATTTTACCAAATAAGCCATAGGGAAAATTACTATAAGATACTCTATAATCACAATATTTGGTATATTTCTTGCTCATAGGCCATTTTCTGGTAATTTGGATTTTCAATAAAGATATGACCTGACCCGTCCAACTATACTTTAACCATAAAAATAATAAAAGAATGACCAAAAAAATCTATTGAATTAATACCTTATTGTTTTATGTGCACTAACGTTCACCTTTTGTTGAGAGAAGCAGACAAAGGTGCTCTCGTGAATCCTGAAAATGTACCAAAAAGAAAGCGATCAAAGCTTACACAGCTCATTTTGTCACCTGTGCAAAGACTTCAGAGGCGACTTTATAACAATCTACAGAAACCAGAATTTGAAAATATACCGGACAGCGATGAAGATATTACTCTAATTTATGCAAGGAACCACTGCAATCCTACTTATGAGACTGGTCTTGGGGCTATGCTGCTCACATCAAAAAGTACTACTGCAGAACGTTCAACGTCCTTATCTCCAATTGTAGAAGATAGTGCCTCTTTCTCGATGGATGTTCCTGTAGAAAATCCATATCGGTAAGTGAATTTTTAGATGCATGCATAAGATTCAAGTTGGTAAGTGAAGCCAACCCCTTATTGTCTAGCTAGTGCAATAAGGAAGCCCGGCGCACTTAAGCTAACGTTATGTACAGCGTTCGGAGAAGAACTAGACCACAAAAGTCTTTTGTGTTGCATTTCTGCAAGACGTTGTTTTACTGCTTGATTTAGTGACCTTCAGACTTTACCGATTATGCAAAGGCTCCCCTTCTGTCTAGCCAGTGCAACGTTGGTTAAAAACAATTTGGCTTGTTACAACTATACTGGATTTCCCAATGGCAATGCATAACTTGAGTGTTTTGAGACAGTCTAGTTTGCTAGTTGTGCATTTATTTTGAGATATATAGTTCTTCCATTTTATTGGATGGAGTTTCCATGAATTAGATATGTCAAATTCTGCTTTTTAGGTGCATTTAATATGTTGATTCCGATGCCTATTATAGTGTGCTTACGTACAAGTTTGTTAGTTTGTGTCGACTTCACCGTACACTTACATTATGACATCTAATGGGGCATTTGACTTAAATATGCTTGTCATTACAACTGTAATGTCTTGCATGATACTTTGTTTCAGGATAAACAATGATGTACTAGATCATGTGGCTATGCAAAATGAAACTACTGGAAATGAGGATGGTAAAGCAAACACACGTGAAATTCGCCTTGCTCCACATCATTTGGGTACTACATCAAGGGTATGTCAATAAATTGTTCTTTAAAATGCTGCTGCTATTGGATTTTCTTCTTTTTACTGGAAATGAATGTCTGGTTGTTGAAGAAATAGGTATATCAGCTTTGGGATAAGTATTATCAACCACAAAAAGTTTGAAAACTAAGTCGACCAAAAAGTCTCTTCAATCTCCCTTTAAGTTATAATTACAATGCTGCTGCTGTTGAATTTTCTTCTTTTTACTGGAAATGAATGTCTGATTGTTGAAGAAATAGGTATATTAGCTTTGGGATAAGGTATGCTCAACCACAAAAAGTTTGAAAACTAAGTCAACCAAAAAGTCTCTTCAATCTCCCTTTAAGTTATAATTACAAGTCGATAAGAAACAAACCTTCCAATATTTACACTAAAGAGAAGCTAGAGCACTTCAATACATAATCCAGGAGCAATTAAGACTGAGAATAATTAAGCACTGAGTTTCAATAAATGTCCCCAAGAAGCAACATATCACTCTTCAAAATAGATTTATATTTTTATATTGCTTCGTAGACTTTGAAGTAATAAAAAGTAGACATAGTAAAAGTAAAACAACATTCCTTTGTGACATTCGACAACTTATACTGTTACTCCAGCAACAAAGTACAAACATAGCAGAAACCAAAAAATGGATCACATATTCACAATCATAAAACTTCTTAGAAGGCCAGGAAGGACTTAAACAAAAGAAAGGGGTGAAGAAAGTAAAATATATTACTCCTTAGAAAAGGAAAATGGGGCATCAGAAGAAATGTGAATGTTAAGATCTTTTTCATTCTTTTGATCAATGGCAGAGCAATGTAAATAATGTTAGGTGAAAAAGGAAACAATGGGAATGATTCATGGGACTGGATAAGCATAAATTAGGCACCAGAGCATCAAACAACTGAAAAAAGCTACTTTTGGGTTAACCTGCATATTATTAGTTCGGTTTGAAACTTAGGATGCTTAATCTACAAAGTAAATTATTTTGCCAAACAAGGAAGTAGAATTGGCGGGAGATATAATTTTATGCCAAAAGAGAAAAAGAAAGATGGTGGAGCTAAGATTTTCTACCATATATTCAAGTACTGGGGGGAGGTGATTAGACAGGATCTGGCGGAACTTGATCTTACTGAGGACATGACCTTAGATAGAAAAAA
>JAOTQR010004083.1:0-18827 GCA_025774065.1 Solanum ossicruentum | reverse complement strand
ACAAAAATAATCAAACCCGCGCAGGGGTGTTAATCCTAAACTAAACCTTTCTTGAAAGTTTTCTTCTTCTTGGACTTCTCGGCATCTCTAAACGTCTTGCAAACAAACCTGTTTGATTAACATATGTTAAAAAATGACTCCCGACCCCCGGGACAAAGGTTTGTCAAATAACATATACATCCTCCAAATATAAACACATAAGCATGATCGTCTATTTGGGCCGGTGGCCACTTTGGACTCAAGGTGGTCTTTCTAATGGGCCCAACACGCCTGACACGTTGGGTGGTCCTAGGACAATGCTCAGATCGTAGGGGTTTGATTTCACTCTACCCTAGGCATCTAAGAGTGGGTTTTGACTGAATTGGGTACCCAGGCGAAAAACCTGAGCCGGAAGTTCATGACAACCATTGGATGCATCACGAACCAATAAATTGACACTTATTCCGAAAAGGGTCAAGTACTTAGACATCCGGCTGCGGGATCGCAAAACCTTCCTTCCAAATACACAAGATAAAATAGGAAGTGCCATGAAATGCAAATGACAATTTAATATCAAATTTAAACAGATAAAGCAAATAAGACGGTATAATCAAACAAATCATATAATTAGTCAAACAACATAATCTAATGGTTAGAACCTAATTAAAATCCCCAGCAGAGTCGCCGTTTCTGTTATGCCGAAAAATGGCTTTTTTTGAAAAAAGAAAAATTTAAAAATCAGTTTAAAACTCAATTTGTTAAGTGAAAACCAATTTTCGAAACTTTGAAAAGAAAACAGAGAGTCGCCACCTAATTTTAAGGATAATTAGGAAACCAGTAAAACATTTAAAAAGACCTAACAGAAAAATCTTTTTAAAATCCAGAGAAAGGGTTCGGTTCACATTTCCACTTCGAGAAGGTTTTACGCACTCAAAATGGCCGCTAAATGCGGTTATCCGACGATTATGAAAGTTTGACTAACTTTAAAAATTTTGATTGATTTTTGAAAAAAGTTGACTGGTTTTGACTTGACTCAGCAAAATTAAAATCAGTTGACTAAACTTGGAAATTGATAAGTTTGAAAATTGAACTAAAATGATAAAATCACATTTTTCCCCTTTTTATTTTATTATTTTTATTGCAAAAACTCTTATTAGGATGAAATAAATAAAAATTACATAAATGATTTCGACATTGTCGGGGAATTTAATTAGATCGAAACCAAAGAGCAAACAAAATGTTAGCATCCACAAAAATACAAATATGTAAACAAAAATAAAATAGGAGAGTTGAAGTGATCTTGGGCCTTTGTCCCATTTTAATCTTTGTTGCAACTTTGGGCTTTTCCTTATGCTATTGTAGACTATCCTCCGAAGCCAAGAGAGTACAGGTCGATTTGAAAAGTATGAGGTTCGGGCCTCCATGGCCCAAGAAAATGCAAATGAGAGAGAGGAGTCCTCAGCGAACTCGGATTGGTATATTCATGCAAAGAAAAGAGATACGGATTAGGTACCCAAGCTTAGATAAGAATCATATTACTCGAAAGACGAATCACATGACTTGAATAAGGAAATTAATAGGAGGGAAAATCTCAATAAATAACAATCCACTTTTTGATTCAAAGATTAATATGCAATCATGAAGGGGAGGCTTTCAACTGAGGCCATATGCAATACAATAAACCAACAATATCATTCCATTTTCCAATTTAAAGAAAACATAATGATGCTCAAATAAGTAAATCAAACAATCACATGCTTGAAAACTATTATAGAGATAAATTAAAGAGTGACCAAACGATTACAGTGAATCACAAAGGGGTCAAAAGAGGCGTAAAACTCAAGCAGAAAATCGAACACACACCTATACAACCTCTAAGACTAAACGATGAAGAAGCTGTATTAACAAATCCCATTTAAACAAGAATAAAGGAAATGATGAACTGGAAACGAAGAAAGCTTAATTACACATGTTCATACCAAGGAAATATTAAATAACTCTTGACGAACTTGATAGAGAGCATCCCAAAACATTGTGATAGTAACAAACTTTAAAACAGGTAAAGGTAAGTAAATAGAATTTGATCTTTTAAAAAAAAAGTTATGACTAAGATCTTTGAACTTTAACAGACAAAGAACATCACTGGATGAACTGGTGCAAACATAATAACTAAGAAATATACACCCAAATAGACTCACAACAGACAACTTTTACTTGTTAGAAGATTCACTGTTTAGGAGAATAACAGATTAGTTATTTTGGCAACTTAATCAACTAAGACTTATTCACACCCATGACGTGGGCTCCTAATACTTCCAGTTTAAACAGTGAAGAAACTCAAGACAGCACTTAAACTCGAAACTGGACATGAACAGTTTATACTTAAACTTGAAATTAGAACTAATACGTAGAATAAACCAAGTCTACATCAGGAACAGGTAGGATAAATTCACATGAACATAACACCCAAAAATGCAGCTGAAATTCTCACAGGGACTCAATTAAGATACATTCTTGAATCATAGACCATATTAATCTAGTGAAACCAAAAGACTTGAACATTTAAAGAAATATACGGCAGCAGGAAAACAAAGACAGAATCCAACAGTAAACCATGAAGTTAGAGCTCTTTTTTAATATTAAAAATGGACTAAAACTGACTTGAAATTCTTGTAAGCTTGACATATTGATGATTCAATATCTCAAAATAGAGGCACCTCAGTACACTGAAGAAAAGATGAAACGCAAGTTGTTATAGCAAGTCACACACCCATTCAAGATTGGAAATTGATGCAGATAAATATGAGAAAAGGAAGGCTGAATATGTGAAGCGAATGAGATAACATATTCTAATCGAGTTCTTGAAACACATATTCTAATCGGGTTCTTTCAGGTTTAATAACAGAGCACTTCCAATCAGCAACGAACTAATGCAAATATGAATGACCTCAACATAACTTCAACAGTCACATTCAATCGCAATACAAGATTCATAAATAAAGCGAGATTGGGATATTACCTTTGTCGGGGCAGCGAACTGGGACGCCGAGCTTGATTGAAGATGAACTCACACCACTACCAACCCAAACTACCTATGCCAGTTCAAAACCAAGAATCCTCGACTTTGGGACCCTTAAAACTACTCAGTTGCTGGAAACGAATTTGAAGAAAAATGTACTATAATTGAATGTTGTAAGGCCAGAATAGCTATGGAAATCGATTAGTTTTCTGTGGAATTTTTGAGATGACCAATCGCTGTCAGATTTTTTATGGGTTTTTGAGGATGACTCCTGATGGCTCTAAACGAAGACGAAGGAGGAATTTATAGCCCTTAAAATTAGGGCAAATCAAGGAAATTTGGGGTCGGATTTCGAATTCCAAATTCAAAATCCCCCCTTTAGGAAGAAATCTTTGGGATTTTGCAAAATTCTCTACAGATTGAAAAGCACCGTTGATTGAGGGGATTGTTGCTAGCGTAGGAAGTGGAGAAGATGATCGTTGGGGATTGGTCGGGTGAACATTGAGGCGTTTTCTGGTTTGGGGATTCTAAATTTCTGGGTTTTCGTTCATGAAGAAGAAGAAGATGGGAAAATGGGGAAAGGTTTTGTGCGTGTAGGAGAAAGAAAGAAGAGGAATTAGAATTTGGGGAACTTGATATTGCTTCTGGTATATTGAAGTTTCATCGACTTAGATATGTGTGCATTGTTGGGGCCAGTGTGCCATTGTCTATTTCTTTATTCTTTTTGTTGCTAGTGGACTTCTTGTGTGCCTCGAGTTGTTATGCGAACCTTTGGTTTTTACCGCTTGGTTGGGTATATTGTTGCTAGAAAGCCTGTAGGTATTGTTCCATGTTCATATTGCATTAGGTCTTTCCTTGTGGCTTGTTGGATTTGATGTGGTGGATTTTGATGTTGTACTTGGAAATGGAATAGTTGCATGCATGTTGTGTCTCCTTTGGTGGTAGACCCATAGAGTTAGATTCCGACTCCCTAATGAACCCGTCATTGAGTGGGGGTTTGTCAAGTGGTAGCAAAAGAGATAGGTCCATTCTTGTCTTAAGGTTTAATTGATCTCTAAGGGTTACCCCATGTTCTTATTGCATAGAAATCTTGTCTTGTAATCTTGGATGAACTTAGCTTGATGTGTTGGAGGTCTTGGGATAGTTTGGGCTACTTGCATAACATGTTCACCAATGAGTGTTGAACCTGTAAGATTGTAATAAGATAGTTAAGGATGGTTGATCTATTTGGTCAACTACAATGGGTTAGTCACTTCTCTAAGATTGATTTTGGTTCGGGTTTTGTCCCCAAGTAAGGATGAGGGTAGGTGATATCCCTAAGTGTCTTTTCGTACTAGGAGTGACCACTTTGAATATTGGTGGAGTTGTTTGGTTGGCTAATGCATCGGTTGTGTTTATGAGTTTCATGAATAGGGTCTTAAAACCCTACCTTGGCTTGTTTGTGGTGACCTCTAGTAATGAAGTATTGACTTATTTAGAGCTTGTGAATCATTTGGGGTAGTGTTGCATGACTTGGGAATGAGAGGTTCTTTGTTAAATATGATGACTGTGTATGGTGGGTAACAAGAAGGTGGTTAGAGCTCCTTAAGGATTATGGTATGAGCGTGCATTAGTTTCTCCGATAGGGCTATTGTTGTGGTTGGTGCTCTAAGTAGTCTAGTGTGTGTGGATAATGGTGGCAAAGAGGAGACTAGTGGAGTCCATCGGTTGGTTAGATTAGAAGTTAGGTTGAGAGAAGTTGAGAATGGTAGTATAGTGTTCTTGGTGGTTCCAATCTTCTTTGGTTGAGGAGGTCTAGTTTAAGTAAGGCCTTGATTCTACCTTATAAGAGTTGGAAGTTTTGGGTGGAAAGATGGTAGAGTTGCGGTTATCTCCCAAAGGGGAGATGGTGGTTCATGACAACTAGAATAGGTGTGGTTAAGGTTGACAAGTGAGTTATGGTTTTGAGTCCTTTTAGCGTATAGAGGAAGTTGGTAAGGTTGCATATGGATGGGATTTGCCTAGGAATATGATTATCGTTTGTTCGGTTCTTCATGATTCTAGGTTGAGTAGATGTGTTGGTGTCTCTAGTGCTATAGAACCCTTTGAGATGGTGAGTGATGTGGAGGATAAGTTGACTTAGGAGAAGGTCCCGGTAGAGGTGTGGGTGGATGAGTGAAGAAGTTGACTAATATTGATGTGGTGTTCATCAAGGCCCTTTTGTGGAGTCGTCTGTTCATATGTGTCTCTCGAGAAGCCGGTGTGAGCATGGAAGAGTAATATTCGTATCTCTTTCATTCTATTCAAGCTTATGGTAACAGGTTAGGTCCATTTCCATGATTCTAAGCCTTATGCTTCAGCCTTATGTCATTCATATGCATTCATGTTTAAGTTGGCAAGCTTATAATAATTTTACACTTATGTTGAGATTTTGAAAATGGTGTTTTAAAGTGTACTGTTGCATTATTATTGGGGCTGATCTTCATACGATTACTCTTCTCTTGTATTTTTCTTTGACATTTGGGGACGAATGTTCCCAAAGGAGAGATATTGAAACGACCCCAAAAAGTACCTGAAAATGTGCCTTGGAAGTGCCCAGAATCTTAATTTCCATATATTCAAAATCCATGCATTATTTCTGAAATCCAACTTCATATTCTTGTTCAAGGGGTCAAATTTAGGAGGACAAGGGTCTAAACCTGATTTTAGAGTGAAACAATTCGCAATTTCAATTTTTCAAGAGAGCGCAAAACAGTGAAGTTAGCGTGTTCACAGTGCGACGCGCACTAGGCTTATTTTGGTGCCAGTTTCTATTTTCGGTCCAAGACTTTTAAGTCTTGTGCCTAAGCGTTCCAACAGGAGAAAATACCTATACTTATCCCTATTTCACCCTAATATCATCTTTAACTTTCCCTAATATCCTCTCAGACACTTAGACACATATTTCACCCCAAATTCAAGTCGCAAAACTCAAGACCAATCTTAAGGATTTCATTCAAGCCTCAAGTCTCCATCTCCAATCTTTCTCAAGTTCATCTCCAAAGCTAAAGTATGTGGGTTTCTTTTATGGTTTCCTTTCACCCATGATACCCAAGCTCTCTTTACTCAAAAATTGCATGATTAAAGTTGACTTATTCATGGGTCTTATCTATTATGAAAATCAATACACACTATGTTGAGGTTTATGAAATTATGATTGTTTTGCTACGTTTGGGGCTATATATCTAAGATCTATTAAAAGGTTTGGTGAAGGGTTTTGATGTCTATTGCTTGAGGGTGTTACTAAGTGTCTATTGAAGCTTTTACATTGAATTTACTATCATGATTTCACTCTTGAATTGCATGATTTTATACTAGTACTACACACCCTCTAAGTGTTTGATAAAATATCTGAATGTGGTTTCTAAAGGAATTGAAGGTCCAAAGCATGTCTTATGAGTTGAATGACTTTATAATGATCAAATGAATGTTCATATGAGTTATTTTTTGAGGAGTGTCTATGTTATTATATGGTGACCGCCTTGGTGGAGGGTGTGATGTCCATCAACCAATGTTGTGGGGTTGATACCTTGACCCCCTAATTAGAGGGTGTGATGTCCATTAACCGGTAAGGGGTTCATACCTTGACCACCTAATTGGAGGGTGTGATGTCCATTAACTAACCAGCAAGGGATTGATATCTTATCCCCCTAAATGGAGGGTGGAATGTCCATTAATCGGCAACGGGTTGATACCTTAGCCACCTAAATGGAGGGTGGGATATCCATTAATCGACAAGGAGTTGATACCTTAGCCACCTAAATGGAGGGTGGGATGTCCATTAACCATTGTTGAGGGGTTGATACCTTGGCCACCTTGATGAAGGGTGTGATGTTCATCTACCGATTAAGGGGTATACACCTTTATCACCCTCCCAAGGGGGCCAAACCTTGTATTCTAAGCACTAGTTGCTTGGTCAATGATAATGTTCTCCTTCTACTTATGCATTATAATTTATATAAGCGTGATTTTACTTCAAGCATCATTCATACATGTCACATCGTTACTATGATATCCATTGTCTATGTTTATGCATTTCGATTATGTTGCTTATCTCTTGTTGCATTGCATCCTGCATACTTAGTACATTCAAACGTACTAACGCATACTCTATGCCTATATGATGTTACCATGTAGGAACCGGAGCTCTATTTCATCATCATCCTCCTCCACGTGGCTAGTGGCTTCCATTCAAGCTAGTTGATATGCCCTCATGTCCGAGGCAAAATCTATGTTCTTATGCTACGTATTGAAGACTATCTTTCCATTTTGGTATACTTTGATTATGAGGGTGAGTCCGGTTGCTTGTCTTGGCACTCGCCAAGTTCTATGTCAGAGGTGTTGTTGGACAAATATGTATTATACTTGAGCTTTGACTCAATTATGTTATTCAAGCTATTTAAATATGAGTCTCTCTCCCATAGTCCCCAATTTCCCTTGTTTATGTTTCTTATGATGAACTATCTTGCTTCCGCGACCAAGGATGTTTGATAATATGCTATGAGACTTGTTTTGGGTTCCTTCATGTTCCTCATTCGCCGGTCACATCTAGGCCCTAAGCTTGGGTCATGACAGCCTCTAACCCCTTTCCTACAGTGGTACATAATTTAAGAACTTAGGTAATCTCTCGGTGCTAGGTTATCTCTCACAAGAGTAGGAAAATCATAGGTCATAGTATCATATCATAAAATCATTCCAAGTCATGTGGGAAGTCTACTTTTCCAATCTCCAACCCATTGATATCATAAACTCAAAGTCAAAAGGTAGCTCCTTAACTACTCCTTAGATGGAAAATCCTCCACCATATTCATTAAACAGATGGGAGATTCTCTGCCATCAACATTCATTCTTAAGTCAATAATAAACATAGAATGTCTCATAAACCTTCATTTCTCATTTCTTAGACATCATACCTCAAGGCATATAGTGAATATCATCAATTTAAATCATTCTTTAACAACCTATTATAATCTTACATATCATCTTTCAAGAACATGGACATGAAAACATGAAATTCGTCGCATACAATCCTCACCTTCACAGTTTCTCATGGTATCACAATATTTATGACTTTGAATTTCATAAACTGGCTCGTCAAACCATCACATCATAATATCAAATAAAGGGCTTCATATCATTCATAATATTTATAACATTCTCACGAACTCATAGCATGATTAATTTCTCTTCAACATTAACAGCATTCATAAATCACGTGTATTGCCATAAAGCTTTCATCACGTAAGAGTTTTGTTGTATAACTTAGTCCAAACATGGAGGGTATGTATTTAAACTTAAAATCATAGAATTCAAGAGTAAGGAACATGAGAGGTGTAAGTTAAAATCATTTCAAACAACTCACCAACATACTTGCAAAACCCCAATTCGGGTGTCATGAAAATCATTTCAAAGTTTAAAATATTTTCAAGTTTTTGAAGAGGGCGTAGAGAACAAAGCTTTAGTGTAATAAGCATATCATAATCTTAATCATTAGTAGGATCCCATGCATCAATAAAACAACAATAAATAAATTTCCAACATTTTTCATGTAATAGAGTAATAATAGAAAATACCCATAAAGAAATAGTCATTAGAATCAAGAAATTTGATAAAAATAGTTTTGGGGCTCCATGGGTGCAAGGACCCATGGATGAAGACCCAAATACCTTAATCTTGGAGTTTTCTTGAAAGTAGTACTTGAGGAAAACTTGAGGGTTGAATTGAGTTCTTGAAATCCAAAACAAGTTCTCGAGATTCTTCAATTTTAATGCGATAGTTGATGATGTTTTGGAGAAGATTTTGAGAGCTTTTGGTGTGAAAATGGCTAAGGAATGAGGGTTTTCTGTCTGTATAGGGAATTGGCTTATTACCCAATTTCCCCCAAGTGAAAAGGAAGGTTTTTCGGACTTTTTGAACTAGGCCATGACAGGTATGCGTCATGGCCTGGTTGCACACAGCTACTGATTTGTGAAACTTTACCAAAAAAATTATTTTTTTAGTAGGGAAAAATATACCTTATAGGTCACCATTGCCCCACATAATTTTACCATATGAACAAGAATATGAAATCGTATTTGCGAAATTCTACATAAATTTTGAGATATTCAAACAATGATGCATCATAAGGTCTTTCTGAGCTACGTTGAGGGGTGTTATATGAAGTATCCCATGTGGTTGGCCAACATAATGCTAGTGCCAAAGAAAGATGGAAAAATCAGAGTATGTGTAGATTATAGAGATCTCAATAAGGCCAGACCAAAGGATGATTTTCCTCTTCCAAACATCCACATACTTATTGATAATTGTGAAGCCTGAGTTGCAGTCATTTGTTGATTACTTTGCAGGCTATCGCCAGATTCTCATGGATGGAGAAGATGTATAGAAATAGCATTCATCACCTTGGGGAGTGTATTGTTATCGAGTAATGCCTTCTGGACTCAAGAATACGGGGGCGACATACATGAGAGTTATAACTATCATTTTTATGACATTGTAACAACCTCAAAAACATGCCAAAAAACATACCTCGGAATGCTCAAAATTTTATTTTTTATATATCTCAAAATCTGTTTGTTATTTCGAAAATCCAACTTCATATTCTTGTTTAGGGAGTCCAAATTAGGGGGAAAAGGGTCTAACCCCATTTTAGAGCAATTGAATCATAATTTCAAATTTCCAGAATTTCAATTTCCAGAGATAGACCGACACACAGCATCGCGACGCGCAGCTATCACGGACATGTGTTAATTTGGCCTCCACGACAAGTCCGTATCGCGGACCTGTGTATTTTGCTTCCAGTGATTTCTATCTCGGTCCAAGGCTTTGGGGTCTTGGGCCTAAGTGTTTCCAACCGTATTTTTAACTATACTTAGCCTTATTTCACCCTCATATCATCCTAAACATTTCTCAATACTCCCCAAAATACTTAGCCACATTTCCACTCCAAAATTGAAGTCCCAAACCCTCATCCCAAGCTAAGGTTCTCCTTCAAACTTCAAGTCTCCATCTACATTCTTCATCAAGTTCATCTTTACGCCAAGGTATGTATGTGTTTCTTTCATGGGTTCCTTTCACCCATGATTCCTAGCCTCCTTTTTACTCAAATTGCATGATTTAAAGTTGATTTACAAGTGGATCTTGATCAGTATGAAATTCACTGCACACTATGTTAAAGTTATCTAAAGTTGCGACTATTTTGCTATGTTTGAGTTATAAATCTAGGATCTATTGTAAGATTTGATGAGGGGTTTTGATGTATATGTCTTGAGGGTGTTGCAAGGTGTTGATTGATGATTTTATAATGGATTTTCTTACATGATTACATCTTTATATTTCATGATTTTGTACTAGCATTATACACCCTCTAAGTGTTTGATAAAATATTCGGATGTGGTTTCTTGAGGAGTTGAAGGTCCAAAGCATGAGGTATCATATAAATAGCTATATAATGATGAAATGAGCTGATGTATATGATATACTCTATATAAAGTGTTGCTTTAGAACATACCCGATCCGGGGGGACAAGAGCCTATGTAACCATGTTGGGGGTTTATACTCATCAACCATGCGAGGGATTTATACTTCGTCACTGTGTTGGTGAGGTGTGATTACCATCAACCATATGAGGGATTTATACCACACAACCACCAAGGGGTTTATACCTTGAGTAGCTAGCTTGGTCTCTTCTACACATATGATATCCTATATGAGCATGAGTTACTTAAGCATGTTTTATTTAAGCATTGATCATACATGTCATATTGTATATTTTGACTATTATTAATAGTATGCATTTTGATTATGATGTCTATCTATTGTTGCATTGCAGCCTACATACTTAGTACATTCAGATGTACTAACATATACTCTATGTCTACATGATGTCACCATGTAGGAACCGGTGCCCAAGTTGATCATCCTTCTCCACGTGGCTAGTTCTGTGGTATTCAAACTAGTTGGTGAGTCCTCCACTTCGGCGACCTAGTCTATGTTTTTTTTGTTACGTATTGAGACATTCACCTTTGTTGTTTACTTTGACTATGAGGGTGAGCCCGGTTACTTTGTCTTGGCGTTCGCTCTTATCTATGTATTAGAGGTGTTTGTTAGACAAGCATGAGTTTAACTCTTGTCTTTTGACCATGATATTGTGCAAATTTTTCCCTTAGCCCCATTTCCCCATTCTCTTATCTTTGATGCTTGATTTATTACTTCCATGACAAAGGATGTGTAATGATGATTTATGAGGCTTGCTTGTGGTCTCTTCAGGTTTCCCATGCACCGTATCACATCTAGGTCCTAGTTTTGAGTCGTGACAAACTTGATATCAGAGCACTAGGTTGATAGATCCTCGAAGTCCAACACACTGCGTCGATTAGAGTCCTATTCATGGTTTTGAAGCGCGAGACTATGAATAGGAGGTTATGAGGCATTTTAGGAAATGTTTCCCTTCTTCATGTTCTAAGTCTTGCTATAGAGTTGTGGCAAGTTTTCCCACTTAACGATTGTTCTTTGCTATGATAGATCATTCCAAACACTAGAGGAAGATGAGCCCAAACTCCCAAGGAGCAACCTAGCAATGGTGAGCTTTGGGATCCTCTCACTATGCTTGCCAAAGTGGTGGGCAACCAAGTCAATCAAGGGGCCCAAGCCCCTCATGCTACTACCTAGAGAGCTAGGGTAGGAGACTTTATGAGGATGAATCCTCCAGTTTTCCATGGGTCAAAGGTGGATTAAGATCCACAAGAGTTCATTTATGAGGTGTACAAAATCTTGAATATCATGGTGTTGGACCGAATGAAAAGGCGTAGTTGGCGGCGTACCAACTGAAAGGGATAGCCCAAATTTGGTATGAGCAATGGAGGGGTGAGAAGGGGATTGGTACTGTGGTGCTTTAGGAGGAGTTTAAATTGGCCTTCCTTTAGCAATTTTTCCCTCTTGAGCTTATGGAAGCAAAGTTGGCAGCATTTATGAACCTGATACAAGGTGCTATGACTGCAAGGAAGTATTCCCTCAAATTTAATCAACTTTAAAAGTATGCTCCCCATTTGCTAGCCGATCCTAGATCTAGGATGAATAAGTTCGTGATGTGGGTCTCTGACTTGTTAGGTGAAGAATGTCGGTCTACCATGCTAATTAGTGACACAAACTTTTCTCGATTGATGACCTATGTCAAGTAAATGGAGGAGGAAAAATTGAGGAAGAGAAGGGGGCATGAGGGTAAATTCCTAAAGAGTGCTAAATTTCTCAATGCCAAGGGCCTCCTCATGCTACTAATAGGGGGTTTGCCAATGACTTCCCTAGGCCACAACTTGTTGGAGGGATGGCTCCTATTGATGTGTTCTCTATATATGAAAGGATCCATGGAGGCCCATGTTTGAAGGGTTTTAGTGCATGTTATGAATGTGGAGACCTTGGTCACAAGAAGGTAGATTGTCCAAGAAACCGTAGCAAGATCTGAGGTACTTATGCATTCCCATTGGGGAGAGGTGGTCCTCAAGGTGGTTCCCCAAGGCACAATAGATTTTATGTTCTACATGGAAGGCAAGGGATTTGTGAGGTCCCTGGTGTTGTTACTGGTATGTTGAAAATCTTTGACTTTGATGTGTATGCTTTGATTAATCCGAGTGCCACTCTTTCCTTTGTTACCCCCTCTTGTTTCCACAAAGTTTCATGTTGTCCCCGAGTTGTTGCATGAGTCATATGAGGTGTTGACTTCTATTGGTGTCTCTATTATTGCTAGGAAGGTTTATAGGAATTGTCCTATTTGCATTTTGTATAAGTTGTTACCTTGTGATCTTGTTGAATTAGAAATGGTGGATTTTGATGTCATTCTTGGGATGGATTGGTTGCATGCTTACTATGTTTCTATTGATTATAGAACCCATAGGGTCAAGTTTTAATTTCCTAATGAACCCATCCTTGAGTGGGAAAGTCAAGATGTGGTGGTCAAGGGTAGATTCATTTCATGCATTAAAGCCCATAAGTTGATTTCTAAGGTGTTTGTATCATCTTGAGGGTTAAAGATGTGGAGTTCAAAGTCCCTACCATTGAGTCAGTCCCCATTGTAAACGAGTTTCTTGATGTCTTCCCAAATGACCTTCCCGGTGTCCCTCCCAAGAGGGAGATAGATTTTTGCATAGATCTCCTTCCCGACACTCAACCTATCTCCATTTCCCCTTACCATATGGCCCCGACGGAGTTGAAGGAGTTAAAGGAGCAATTGAAAGATTTGCTGGAGAAGGAATTTATTAGACCTAGCCAATCACCTTGGGGTGCTCCAGTGTTGTTTGTTAAAAAGAAGGATGGGTCACTTAGAATGTGCATTGATAACCGACAACTCAATAGGTCACTATAAAAATAGATATCCTCTTCCAAGAATTGATGACGTGTTTGACCAATTGCAAGGAGCTAGCTAGCTTCTTCTCTAAGATTTATCTTTTATCCGGGTATCATCAAGTGAGGGTGAGGCAGTATGATATCCCCATGACGGCCTTCCAGACTAGATATGGGCATTATGAGTTTGTTGTGATGTTGTTTGGGTTGACTAGTGCTCCGGCGATCTTCATGGATCTAATGAATAGAGTCTTCAAACCTTACCTTGATTCCTTTTTTGTGGTCTTCATTGATGATATTTTGATCTACTCACATAGTAGGGTCATTTGAGGGTTGTGTTGCAAAGGTTGACGGAGGAGAGATTGTATGTTATCTATGACAAGTGCGAATTTTTGTTGAAGGAGGTGGCATTCTTGGTTCATGTGGTGTCGGAGGATGGTATAAAAGTGGATCCTAGGAAAACCGATATAATTAGGAATTGGCCTAGACCATTGACTCCATCAGATATTAGGAACTTCTTGGGCCTTCCGGGTTACTATAGAAGATTTATCAATGGGTTCTCCTCCATTGCTTCCCCTATGACCAAATTGACTCAAAAGATGGTTAAGTTTCTGTGGATCGATGAATGTGAGGGAAGCTTTCAGACATTGAAGGATAGGCTTGTGTCCGCTCCTATATTGTCACTACAGGATGGGCTTGAGGGTTTTGTTGTGTATTGTGATGCATCTAGAGTTGGTTTGGGTTATTTGCTTATGCAAAATGGTAAGGTCATAGCTTATGCTTCTAGAAAACTCAAAGTGCATGAAAGGAACTACCCTACCCATGATCTAGAGTTAGCCGCCATTTTGTTTGAATTAAAGATTTGGCATCATTATTTGTATGGGGTACATGTTGATGTATTCACTGATCATAAGAGCCTCCAATATGTCTTCACTCAAAAAAATCTCAACTTGAGATAAAGAAGGTGGCTAGCACTTCTTAAAGACTATGACATAAATGTGCAATACAATCCGGGTAAGGCAAATATTGTGGCGGATGCTTTCAGTCGGGTGTCTATGGGCACACTAGCGCATGTGGATGGTGGTGATAAGGAGATGGCTAGGGAGTTGCATATATTGGCTAGATTGGAGGTTAGGTTAGAAGATATGGGTAATGGTGTCATTGTTATTAATTGTTCTAAATCTTTTTTGCTTGACAAGGTGATGGCAAAACAAGATCTAGACTCCTCTTTGCTTGAATTGAAGGCCTTGGTGAAAGAGGGCAAAATAAAGGTTTTCTCCCCAGGGGGAGATGGGGCCCTTAGATACCAAGGTAGATTGTGTGTCCCTTGTGTTGATGGATTGAGGGTGAAAACTTGATGAGCCCATAATTGCTCTTATTCTATCCACCTCGGTTCCACCAAAATGTATAGAGACTTGAGAGATAGGTATAAGTAGGGAGGCATGAAGAGGGACATTGCCAAGTTCGTTACCGGTTGCCATAGTTGTCAACAAGTCAAAGCTGAACACCAATAGAGATTACCACTTGGAAGTGGGAGGTGATTAATATGGATTTTGTGGTTGGGTTGCCCAAGACTAGAAAAGGTTTTGATTCCATCTGGGTTGTGGTTGATAGGATGATGAAATTGACTCACTTTATACTGGTTAAGACTACATATGGGGCTGAAGAGTATGCAAGGTTGTACATCCATGAGTTAGTGAGGTTGCATGGGGTTTCCTTGTCCATCATATCAGATCGTGGGTCACAATGGTCTTGGTACCAAAGTTCACCTTAGTACGACCTTTTACCCTCAAACGGATGGCCAAGCTGAAAAACCCATTCATACACTTTAGGATATGCTTAGGGTTTTTGTCTTGGAGCTTAAAGGTAGTTGGCATGATCACCTTCCGTTGATAGAGTTCACCTACAACAATAGCTATCACTTTAGCATCAGCATGACACCATTTTAAGGCTTTTTATGGGAGACATTGTAGATTACTGGTAGGTTGGTTTGAGGTTGGAGAGGTGGCTTTATTGGGGCCGGTTTTGGTTATGGAAGCTCTTGAGAAGGTTACAATGATTAGGGAGAGGTTGAGGGCAGCCCACAGTCTTCAAAAATCTTATGCCAATGTAAGAAGGAAAGACCTAGAATTCCAAGTGGGTGATTGGGTCTATTTGAAGGTTTCTCCAATGAAAGGTATGGTCCGTTTTAGTAAAAAGGGGAAGTTGAGTCCAAGGTATGTTTGTCCTTATGAGGTGATAGATAGGATTGACAAGGTAGCTTATAAGTTGAAGTTGCCTAGTGAAATGAGTTTGGTTCACCCGGTGTTCCATGTCTTATATTGAGGAAATGTGTTGGCGATACTAATGTCATTGTGCCTCTTGATGTTGTGGGTATTGTTGAGGATAACTTGTCTTATGAGGAGGTCCTGGTTCAGATCTTGGATAGGCAAGTAAAGAGATAGAGGAACAAAGAGGTGGCATCTGTTAAGGTCCTTCGGAGGAACCAACAAGCTGAAAGTGCTACATGGGAGGTCGAAGCAGACATACAAAAGTGGTATGCTTATCTTTTCCACTCACTGAAGCATAAGCTACCAATCCTAAGTCTACTATGTGATTTCAAGTCTCATATTTTATCCCCAAAGTCATTCATATGCATTCATGTTTAAGAAGGCAAACCTATGATGATTTTACACTTATGTTGAGAATTTGAAAATGGTGTTTTACAGGTTATGTTTGCATTCTTGTTGGGGCTGATTTGTTGATGATACTCTTGTTTTATACGTGTCTTGTATATTCAAGGACGAATGTTCTCAAGGGGGAGATATTGTAACAACCCCAAAAAGTGCCCAAAAATGTGTCTTGGAATGGCCAGAATTTTAATTTTCATATATCCCAAAATCTGTTTGTTATTTCAAAATTTTGACTTCATATTCTTGTTCAACGGGTCCAAATTAGGGGGAAAAGGGTCTAACACCAATTTTAGAGCAATAGAATCACAATTTCAATTTCCAGAGATGGTCTTCGATAGCACTGCGACGCGCAGCTGTCGCAGACATGTGTTAATTTGGCCTCCGTGATAGGTCCGCATCACAGACCTATGTATTTTGCTGCCAGTGATTTCTACCTTGGTCCAAGGCTTTGGGGTCTGGGGCCTAAGTGTTCCCAATCGTGTTTTACCTATACTTAGCCTTATTTCACCCTCATATCATCCTAAACATTTCCAATACTCCCCAAAACACTTAGCCACATTTTCACTCCAAAATTCAAGTCCCCAACCCTTATCCCAAGCTAAGGTTCTCCTTCAAACTTCAAGTCTCCATCTCCAATCTTCACCAAGTACTTCTCTAAGCCAAGGTATGTGGGTTTCTTTCATGGGTTCCTTTCACCCATGATACCCAAGCCTCCTTTTTACTCAAATTGCATGATTTAAAGTTGAGTAACAAATGAGTCTTAATCATTATGAAATTCACTGCACACTATGTTTAAGTTATGTATAGTTGTAACTGTTTTGCTATATTTGAGCTATAAATCTTGGATCTATTATAAGATTTGACAAGAGGTTTTGATGTATATGTCTTGAGATGTTGCAAGGTGTTGATTGATGGTTTTACAATGAATTTTCTTTCATGATTAGATCTTTATATTTCATAGTTTTGTACTAGCATTACACACCCTCTAAGTGCTTGATAAAATGTTCGGATGTGGTTTCTTGAGGAGTTGAAGATCCAAAGCATGAGATATGATATAAATATATATATGATGATGAAATGAGCTTATGTATATGACATACTCTATACAAAGTGTTGCATCAGACCATACCCAATCTAGGGGAACGAGAGCTCAGGTAACCATATTCGGGGTTTATACTCATCAACCATGCGAGGGGTTTATACTTCGTCACCATGTTGGTAAGGTGTGATTACCATCAATCATGTGAGGGGTTTATACCACACAATCACCAAGGGGTTTATACCTTGAATATCTAGCTTGGTCTCTCTACATATATGATATCCTATATGAGTATGTTTACTTAAACATTTTTTACTTAAGAATTGATCATACATGTCATATTATATATTATGCCTATTGCTTAATATTATGCATTTTGATTATGATGCCTATCTATTGTTGCATTGCATCCTACATACTTAGTACATTCAAACGTACTAATGCATACTCTATGCCTACATAGTATCACCATGTAGGAACCGGTGCCCAAGTTGATCATCCTCCTCCATGTGACTAGTCTAGTACTTTTAAAGCTAGTTGGTGAGTCCTCCACTTCGGCGACCTAGTCTATGTTTCTTCTACTATGTATTGAGACATTCACCTTTGTTGTTTATCTTGACAATAAGGGTGAGCACGACTGCTTTGTATTGGCCCCTACTCTTATCTATGTATTAGAGGTGTTTGGTGGCCATGTTAAGTATCCATGATATGATTTTAACTCTTGTCTTTTGACCATGATATTATGAAGGCTTTTCCCTTAGCCCTATTTTCCCCATTCTATTATCTTTGATGCTTGATTTATTGCTTTCACGACTAAGGATGTCTAATGATGCTTTATGGGGTTTGCTTGGGGTCCCTTCGGGTTTCCTTTGCACCGTGTCACATCTAGGCCCTAGGTTTGGGTCATGACAGACATTATCTACAAGGAGATTGAAGTCTACATGGATGACGTTAGTAGTCATGAAAGATTTGAAGAAGTTCTTGACAAGTTAAGGTGATATAATCTGAAATTAAATCTTGCAAAGTGTGTATTGGTGTCCCTGCCGAAAAGTTGTTTGGTTTCATTATAAGCAGAAAGGGGACAGAATTGGATCCTTTAAGGATAAAGGCTATTCAAGACTTGCCTCCTTCAAAAAGTTGAAAGGATGTAATGTGTTTTTTTAGTCGTCTTAATTACTTTATTGCACAATTAACTATAATTTATGAGACAATCTTCAAGTTGCTAAAGAAAGATGCTGCTACCAAATGGACAGAAGATTGTTAGCAAGCTTCTGACAGAATCAAAGTGTATTTGTCCAGTCCGCCTGTTTCGTGCCTCCGAATCCTGGAAGACCATTTTTCTATACTTATCTGTGCCAGACAAGGCATTTGGATGTGTGCTGGGACAACATGATGGAACTAGGAAGAAAGAGCAAGTGATATATTATTTGAGCAACAAGCTTATGCCTTATGAAGCTCGATACACTTTATTGGAACACACTTGTTGTGCCTTGAATTGGGTTGCAGAAAAGTTAAGATATTACTTGTGTACGTATACCTCTTTTCTCATCTCAAGGATAGATGCGATCAAGTATATGATTCAAAAGCCCATGCCTACTAGAAAGCTGGCTAAGTGGCAGATTTTGCTGAGTGAATTTGACATTGTATAGGTCACACAAAAGGCCACCAAGGTGTAACACCCCATATCTTACACTACTAGTACAATTCAAATGAAACATGACATGGTTTGGACAACTTGACACTAATTTTCAAATGTGCTCGAATCTCG
>JAOTQR010004063.1:0-18830 GCA_025774065.1 Solanum ossicruentum | reverse complement strand
CGTGGTTGTCTTCGTATTACTATTAGCATTTGTATTATTTTTTACTATTATTATTCCTTTTTCTTTTCATTATCTAGCGTATATGTGTTAGTTTTAACATAGTTATATACTGTCATATGCTATTTAGTGTTAGTTGCACTTGTTGTTCCATTATCTTACCTGTCATTATGTCATATCTAGTCTTTCTGTTATGGGTTTTGAGTTGAGGGTCTTAGGAAACAACCTCTCTACTTCTATGAGATAGCGGTAAGGTCTGCGTACGATCTACCCTACCCAGACCCCACTTGTGGGATATCACTGGGTATGTTGTTATTGTTGTTTGATGTATTATAGTACTTAGAATTGATTTTGGTGACGATTTTGTACAATTACGTAGTAATTAGTTCGTAACAGGCAATAAATCAATTAATTAACTGCGCAATATATTAATTGAGTAATTTTATTATTAATTATTATCTAAACCATATAATTTATGAATAAAATAATTTTGAAGTATTATAGTACTTAGAATTAATTTTGGTGGCGATTTTGTACAATTACGTAGTAATTTGACCATAACAGGCAATAGATGAATTAGTTAACTGCGTAATCAATATTAATTGAGTAATTTAATTGTTAATTATTATCTAAACCATATTAACTGATAAATAAAGTAATTTGTAAGTATTATAATTCTTAGAATTGATTTTGACGGCGATTTTGTACAATTTTGTAGTAATTTGTTCACAACAGATAATAAATCGAGTGATTAAATGCATAATCAATATTAATTGAGTAATTTAATTATTAATTATTATTTAAATCATATTAAATGATTAATAAAATAATTTTGAAGTATTATAGTACTTAGAATTGATTTGGTGGCGATTGTCAATAGTTATGTAGTAATTTGTTCGCAATAAATAATAAATTGATTAAGTAACCACATAATAAATATTAATAGAGTAATTTGACTGTTAATTATTATCTAAATTATATTAAATGATAAATAAAGTAATTTGATGTATTAAAGTACTTAGAATTGATCTTAGTGATGATGTTTTATAATTTCTTAATAGTTTGTTCGCAACTGATAATAAATCGATTTATTAACTGCGTGATCAACATTAATTGAGTAATCTAATTTCTTAATTATTATCTAAACCATATTAAATGATAAATAAAGTAATTTTGAAGCATTATAGTGCTTAGAATTTATTTTAGAGGCAATTTTGTACAGTTATGTATTAATATGTTCATAATAAATAATAAATTGATTAATTAATTGCGTAACCAACATTAATTGAGTAATTTGATTATTAATTATTTTCTAAACCATATTAAATGATAAATAAAATAATTTTGATGTATTTAGTACTTAGAATTGATTTGATGGCGATTTTGTGCAATTTCGTAGTAATTTATTCGCAACAGACAATAAATCAATTAATTAACCGCGTAATCAACATTAATTGAGTAATTTAATTTTTACTTATTATATAATCCATATTAAATTATCAATAAAGTAATTTGAAGTATCATAGTGCTTAGAATTGATTTGGTGGAGAATTTTGTATAGTTACGTAGTAATTTATTTGTAAGAGACAATGAATCGATTAATTAACTGTGTAATCAATATTAACTGAGTATTTGATTGTTAATTATTATCTAAATTATATTAAATGATAAATAAAGTAATTTTGAAGTATTATAGTACTTATAATTGATTTTGGTTGCGATTTTGTATAATTACGTAATAATTTATTTGTAACAGACAATAAATCAATTAATTAACCACGTAACCAATACTAGTTGAGCAATTTAATTGTGAATTATTATCTAAACCATATTAAATAATAAATAAAGTAATTTTGATGTATTATAACTTAGAATTGATTTTGGTAGCGAGTTTGTACAATTTCGTAATAATTTGTTCGTAACAGACAATAAATTGATTAATTAACTGCATAATCAATATTACTTGAGTAATTTAATTTTTAATTATTATCTAAACCATATTAAAATATAAATAAATTAAATTTGAAGTATTATAGTACTATGAATTGATTTTGGTGGTGATTTTGTACAGTTACGTCGTAATTTATTCATAATAGGTAATAAATTGATTAATTAACAGCGTAATCAATATTAATTTAGTAATTTAATTTTGATTTAAAATTAAACCATATTAAATGATAATTTTGAAGTATTGTAGTACTTATACTTGATTTTGGTAGCAATTTTTTACAGTTACATAGTAATTTATTCGCAATAAATAACAAATCAATTAATTAGCTGCCTAATCAACATTAATTGAGTGGTTTAATTTTTAATTATTATCAAAATAATATTAAACGATAATGTCACACTGCGGGAGGGTACCCTTGGCGCCAGCACTCAGAGACTATTGTTAGTCCCCGAGCGAACCACTTGGCCTCCTCGTCACATCATACTCAACAACGGAAGACAAATACTCTAGGAAAAGGTTGTGATATAGTTAAAGAAATCAAGTCTTTATATAAAAGTTAAATTCTAATACATCAGAGTTGGAAAGGAAAAAATACTCAACATCCTCTTCCAATATCTATGAAGCCTCTATCTATAACATTTAGAGGATACTACGACAGGCCATGGCTACCCAACTCAAGGAAAACAAAGTACTAACTCAAGCTAGATGATAACAATATGGAAATCCTCCAAAGACAAGGAGGTCTCACCGATCAGCTGAATGCAAATAAATCTTCAACGAAGCTCTTGTTGATGACTTCTAATATCTGCCTCTACATCATAAAACGATGCAGTCCGGAGGGGACATCAGTACGTGAAATATATTGGTATGTAAAATAGTTGAGTGAAAAAGAAACAGTAGAACAGTATAGAAATAATATCGAATCAAAATAATACTCAATCAGAATGTCAAATGTCTATCTAAAGCAAGAATACAGAGTAGAAAAGTGACCTATCAACCAACCCGACCTCATCAATCAACGTAGACTCAACTAAAGAGAACTCAACTTATCTCAATGGAACTTAACTCAACTCATATCAATGGAACTCAACTTAGTAGAACTCAACTTAACTCAAGTCAACTCAGAGTACTCAGGGTGGGAAATTTTGGGAGTTTCTCTAATCCCACAACAACAACTTATGATTTAGTGATTGTACAACAAGCACGCTGATGTGTCCACAACCATTATGTACTTGCCAAGTAAGGAACGAGGATGATCCACAAGGAATCCAACAACAACCACTTATGAGCCAATAATTGTACAATAATCACGTTGATGTCGCCACAACCATTCCGTACTTGCCAAGTAAGGAATGAGGATAATCCACAATGAATTGGAACTTTGCCATCTTCTATTGTTACAGGGACGTAAGCTCGAGAGAGGACTATGAGATGCAATGGTTCAATCCTCTCCTATGCTGGATCGGTGTAGGTGTGCAAGTGGGACCTCTTTATTACTCATTTGGAGATCGATACTCCACCCAAGACTCAATACTTATAAGACTCCTCCTCCCCATCTCAATTAGCCTCATGGAGACACTCATCATCTCAATTAGTCTCATAGAGACTCTCATCATCTCACTAACTCAAACTCAATGGTCCTCTATTATTTCAGGGACTTTAACTCATCTCAGTTGACTCAATTCTCATTTAAGAACTCAAGGACTCATATCATCAATTAGAATAAGTCATTTTAGACAGAACTCAAAAACTCAATTATGAAGACTCATGGGATCATCAAGCTCAATCAACTCAACCTCATACTCACATCAAGATCTCGTTCAACATACTCAAACCAAGGCTCTAGACTCTATCCTTAGGTTCATTAGGTATGCTTTCACAATCTAACAAATAGGGTTTATACGATATCTCATGAAAAGTATTCAATTCAATAAAACAAGTTTATAATGATCATCAACTTATAAAAATACATACAATAGATTTAATTTTCAAGAAAATATTCAAGAAACATGTATGAGGACTCATGGACTCTCAACTCCTCTATTACCAACTATGGGGCACATGGAAGAACAATCTCATGCTTTCGTTTATCCTTACATACCTGGCAAGTTGATATTACAATCGAAATTTGATAAATACTAGCTTTCTTAGAGAAAATCCTTGATTAGTTCTTTTAAAGTGAAAGAACTTGGAAGGACATTGGTTGAAGGAATTCTCTTTGATTCTTTAATTCTAGACTTAGGATATTTAGAGTTCTTGATGAAGAATCCTAATTCTTGAAAAAGAAGAATAAAGAAATCCTTTCTTGGGATTCTTGAAATTGTTTTCTTGAAACCCTAGGTTATGATTTGGGATCATATTAGAAATTCATGAATGGATAAAGAATTTTAGGTTGGGTAGCTTAAAATTTATGAAGAATGACTTACCTTGATGATGAATCTTGAAAGCAAATCATAACTTGATGATTTTTTTGATGATTCTTGAGTAATATATTTAGGAGTGAAGGAGAGGGTCTTGATTATGAAAATTGGCATTTTATGCGTTTTGAGACCTTAAATAGACCTCCAAATGTTTTAGGATAAAAGTACCCTCAAAATAAAATAAAATGACGTCACTTAGTCTATCTAGTAAGGGTCCGATTTACGTCCGCGACGCGGAGCTATCACGGACCTTCAGATAGCTGTGCACTCCATCACTAAAATGGTCATAACTTTTTATTCCATACTCCAGTTAAGTATATTATGGTTCACCTAACTCATTATACTTTGGGAGATATGGTCATTTGAAGTTGGCCCTTCCATCCACTCATATGAAAACTTAGTTGGTAGAAATATTTTGGACTTGGCTTGATGTAAAAAATCCCTTATGACTCTAAATCACATCTAATATACTTTATATATTTAGGAGTTCATCCTAGCATGGATATACAACCTAAAAGTCGTTGGTCCATCTAACTTTTATAAAATCTTATATTAGAACTGCGCCTTATATCATCTCTAATTCTACTCTCACACTAAGATTGACTATAACATCTATGCTTAATTAAGAATTATCAATTAAAATCCTACATCATATTAAGGATGGCTCAATCTTATCTAAAAGGAATTGGGATGTTACATTATCTCCCCCTTGGGATCATTCGTCCTCGAATGATGAGTAAAGGTAGACGTCAAGGCATGAATAACAATCAAAACTCTTCTCAAAACTCACTCAATCAATCAAACTCTCGACTCCTTATCAATCTTAAATCATCTCTATTCAGACTCATGAATAGACACATCAACTCAAATAGACAACTCGGTTCAAATCAAGAGTAGAGATATTATCTTAGAAATTCTCACCATCAAACACGAATGGAACGTCGAAACTCAATCAATTCGAATCATTTCAACACCTCGACAATTAGTCTTTCGAACTCAGGAAGGAAGCCATCAACTCTAATAAAGAATAGGACCATCATTTATACAAGACTCTATGAACACTCTCATGCTCAAGTCCCCACCTCAATTGTGCTCCTTTTCATGGCACTCTACTCCATCAATGCAAGCTCATAGCTCTCATTCAAATCTTCACCTAACCACCTCTTCCTCTTCTATTCAAGCCTAACTCTAAATCTCAAAGTGCTAGTACTAAGATGATCATAGTTATCTAACTCCTCAAAATCTATGTCTCATACCCCATAGCAACCTTTACTTAGAGAGTATTGCTCATCTTCATAACCTTAATACACTCACATAATGGAACCCGCACATTTAAGCCTATCATAGCACATCTACACCCTCAATCGCATGCACCTTTTTCATGGGATTCCTTTACTATCTGTTAGACTCACCACAATCTCTCTAACTCCTTCTCTATGTCTAAAATCTAAAAAGGAAACAATATCACCTCATTATCAGAATTAAGAACACTCATTCTCTCTCTTCAACCATCACTTCTCCACTATCATCAACATTTCTATCAGGACTAAAAAGCAAGATCAATCAAAGGACGTGGAACAAAAGATCATTAGCACGATTCAATCAAGAAACATTATCTGAGGACTTTCATAATGAAGTACGATCTCCCTCGTCTATCAAGACTCATTCTTAGTTCACGAAGCTACATGTAGTGTGAAACTTAGGTCTCATGTCACTCAACTTAAGATTGGGAACTCTTAGATCCATGGGGTAAGATCAAAATTAATGAATAAAGTCGTCACTTCTCATTCTCGAAACTCACCATGAATTATGATCAACATGGGTATGTAGGACTAGGCCATGGACATGTCAGTCTTATGCTAGATGAGAATAGAGTTTCACCTCAATGGAAAGAATAAGGAACACATGATATGGCAAGGAACTGAAGTCTCATCTCGATCAACCCATCTCTATCAAACTCAAGATTTTCATAGGTTCATCTCCTCTGTCACAACCTAAGCTTAGGGCCTAAATGTGTCACGGAGAAGGAGGAAGCCGAAGGGACCCCAATCAAGCCTCTGAACATATCATTACACATCCTTGGTCGCTGAAACAATAAAACAACAATAAGAGATTGTAAAGAAGGAAAATGGGCTAAGGGACATCCTTCATATCACAAAACATCAAAGTGTCAAGGGAGTCAAGCTTTTAGCACCATTACATAACTTGTCCAACAACACCTCTAAACATAGAACTTAGCGGGGGCCAAGACAAGCAACCTGGCTCACCTCATAATCAAAGCATACAATAAGGAAAAGAGAGTCTATACATAGCATAAATAAAGAAAAGTATATCCTCAAAGTTGAGGACTCACCAACTTGCTTTGAGAGATATCACACTAACCACGTGGAGGAGGAGGATGATTAAGTGGGACTCCGGTTCCAACATGGTAACATCATGCAGGCGTAGAGTATGCATTAGTATGTTGAATGTACTTAGCATGTACGATGAATTAGTCAAAATGTATAATTGGGCAATAGATGATCATATAATAATATGACATGCATGAATGATACTTAAAGTAAAACATGCTTACATAGAACATTTTACATGTGAAGAAGGTGATCAGCATTACATAACCAAGGCCTACTACCTCCTTGGTGAGGCAATTGAGGTATATACTCCCCCAATATGGTAGCACGGGCCTACCATCCCCCGAGCTAGGCGAATGAGATACATACCCCTCAATAAGGTAGCATGAGCGTATCCACGCCCCGAGCTAGGTGAATGAGGTATATACCCCTCAATAAGATAGCACAGGCCTACCACCCCCCGAGCTATGCAATTGGTCAACTTCTAACACTATAGATACTTTTTATGAAATCAACACATTTATACCATCCTTTCATCATCATAAAGTCATACAAGTCATAGGCCATGCAATAGAAATGGGACATTTTATCAAACACTTGGCGGGTGTGCAATGTTAGTGTAAAACCATGCAATTGATGAGTGAAATCACGTGAGAAATCTAATGTAAATCAACCCACCAATACTTGATAAAACTCTCATGTGAAATACATTGAAAACCGCTATCAAATTTCAAGAGAGATCATAGTTCTATAGCTAACTTAAAAATGAGTAATTATGTACCTTTAATCAAACATTCATGAAATCCCAATATGGTATATGATCATAATCTTTAACGAATAATACCCATAAGCAACACAACTTGGAAACATGCAATTTTTACAGAAATGGAAGATTGGGCTTCATGGGTGAAAGTTACCCATGAATAAAACCTACATACTTTAGAACTTAAATTTCTTAAAATTGAGTAGAGAAAGACTTGAAAGCTTGGAATGGGATGTTGAAATCCACAACTAGTTCTTGAGTTTCCTTAAATTTGTATTGGGGTTTTGATGGAGGCTCTTGAGAGAATTTGAAGTGTATTCCCATTGGGAGGAGTAAATTTGATCTTTAAGAATAGGATTTAGGTCTTTAAGAAGTGTTAAAATAGCATAAGAATCCTCAAAAGACATTGGTCTTTAATGAAGAGGAATTTGGTGAAAACCCGTATATATCCTTGCACATATAAGTTCTGAGAAAACGGGCATAACATCTTCATCCGAACTCTAAATAAGGTGAAACAAAGTACGTTGGAAAGCTAATTCAAAGTGTTTTAATTTGGTAGGTCGTTGGCCAATCATTGTGTGCTAAGAGATATGACCCTTTAAATTTGACCCACCTACTGGTACTTGTGCAAAATTTAGACAACGGAAATTCCTTTAAACTTGGCTTGATGTAGTGGACCCATGATGGTCTTAAACGTCATAAATAAGCTTGACTTTGGTTTGAATGAGATCTTGAAACTTGAATGAGTTTCTTGAGATCTGGAAGTGAGTTGGGATACTTGAATTGGATGAAATATTTGTCTAAGTATTTGAGAGAGTATTGGGGAATGTCTAGTATGATATGAAAGTGAAATATGGCTAGGTGTAGGTATTTTCACATATGGAAAGGCTTAGACTCAAGACCCAAAAGCCTTGGAGCAATGAAAAACTGTACAAAAAATAAATGTACAGAGGCACGCCCTTGGCGCGTCGCGCCTTGAGCGCGGAAACCTCTCTGGAAATCGCATTTTGTGATTTTCAAAATTTGATACAGTTGGTCTAAAATCGGGGTTAGACCCATTCCCCACTTAATATTGCCACCTAAAATAGGAAATTGGATTTTCAATATCATGCATGAATTTTGAGTTATATGAAAATGACGATTCCTGGGACTTCCGAGGCACATTTGTGGGCACTTTTTGGGTCGTTTCATTATCTCCCTTGGCTCATTCATCCCTGAATTTCAAAGAAACTTACATGAGAAAGGTAACAAGGAAAAAAATTAATCCCAACAAGAATGCAACAATACACTTAAACACGAGTTTCAAAATCCCGACATAAGTGTCAAATCATCATGAACTTGTCACATAAACATGAATGCATGCAAATGACATAGAGGCTTAAACATAAGACTTGGAATTATAAAAGGGACTTGATGTGTTATCATAAGCTTGAACTTTATGAAAGAGATCAGATATTGCTTTTCCATACCCGCCCCGACCCCCCGAGAGACACTTTTGACTTGACGATTCTCCAAAAAGGGCCTTTACGAACTCTACATCCTTATTACTCAACCTTTCCACACTTCCATCCAATACCCCCACTGGGACCTTCTCCTAAGCCAACTTATCCTACACAACACCCATAACCTCAAAGAGTACTATAGCACTAGAGTCACCACCACATCCCCTCAACCTAAAAGTATGAAGAACCGAAGAACCATATCCATATCCAAGGGCAATTCCCAATTGTATGCCACCTAACCAACCTTCCTCAACACTCTATGAGAACCATAAACACAATTCCCTCCTTATCAAAACAAACCACACCCTTCATGAGTGAAACCTTCAAATAGACCCAATCATCACCCTTACATTCAAGATACCTACTCCCCACACTGGCATAGGATCTTTGACGACCTTGGGATCTTCTCCATAGTCCCCACAACCAGATCCGGACCCAACAAAGCCATCTCTCCTACCTCAACCATCTAACAGATTACCTACAACGTCTACCATGCGGTCCTCAAAAAGAGCCTAACCAATACTAGAATGATAGATATTATGAGTCTCATCAAGAACACTCTTTCTCAAGTCATCCGCACTAGTACAGACAACCTACCTCGGTACCTAAGGGCACCATCACCCCCTTGGGAGAAAACCTCCACCTTGCTATCTCTAGCCAAGCCTTCAATTCTAACAAGGGGTGGTCAAGATCTTGCATTGCTCTTACCACCTTAACCCATGAAGATTTAGAACTACTAATCATCACTACACCACCATAGTCAACCTCTTCAAACCTAACCCTCAATCTAGCTAACCGGTGGACTTCCCTAGTCACCTCTTTGCTACCGCCATCAACATTAACTAGGCTACCCATGGACAGCCTACTCAAAGCATCGACCTCACAATAGCCCTACCAAGTGATAGTATAAACTCATATCATAATCCTTAAGAAGCTATAACCACCTTTGTTGTGTTAAGCTAAGGTCTTTTCAGGTGAACATATTTTGAAGACCCTCATGATCGGTAACCACTTCAACATGCATCCAATGCAAATAACGATGCCAAATTCTTAAAGCAAATACCACGACAACCATTTCAAGGTCATAGATAGGAAAATCCTTTTCATGCATCTTAAGTGATATAAAAGCATAGGCTATCACCTTACCATTCCACATCAAAGCACAATCCAACCAATTCGTGAGGTATCACAATACACAACAACCCTTCTGGTAGTAATCTGCTAACCCCAAGAAACCTCTAATGTCCGACGGAGCCAAAGGTCTAGGTGGTTAACCGATTCCATCTTTCAATGATCCACCTTATTACCATCTCCCGACAACACATGACATAGAAAGTCAAACTCTTGCAACCACAATTCACATTTTTCATACTTAGCATACAGTTTTCAACACCCCTAACTCTTACACGATGTAAATGCAACCCTTAGATGTCAATTGTACCTTAAGACAAGAAACAGAATTACCCATTCACAACCACCTTAGAAGCACCCACTCAAGGACAAGTTTATTAGGGAATTGGAATCTAATTCTACGGCCCCTACAATCAAAGGAGACATAATATCTATGCAATTAATCCATCCCAAGCATGAAATCAAAATCCACCACATCAAACCGAACAACTCACAAGGCAAGACCTAATGCAATATGAACACAGAACAATACCTATGAATTTTCTAGCAACAATAGACTAAACAAAGGGGTAGACTCCAAACGTTCACACAACAACTCGAGACACACTTGAAGCTCTCTAGAAATAAGAAAGAATAATGAAAGAGATAGTGACACCCGGGCCCATCAACGCATACACATCAAAGTCAAAGGAAATTCCAACATATCAGTAGCAACATCAGGCACCTCATGCCCTCCTTACCTCCCTTGAAGAGCATAAAATTTAGTGTTCCATGGGGCGCATCCTTGATGACCTTTATCTCTACCTTTGGGTTAAGCATAAGGACAACCACTAACTTCACGACCCAAGCCTAGAGCCTAGAAGTGACATGATGAATAGGGAACCCGAAGGGACCCCAAGTAAGCGTCTTAGCACATCATTACATATTTTTGGTCGCGGAAGCAATAAAATAACAACAAGAGACAGTAAATAGAGATAACTGGGACTAAGGGACATCTTTCATATCATGAACATCAAGGGTCAAAAGAGAATCAAAGCTCATGGCATTATACATAACATGTCCAACAACACCTCTAACCATAGAACTTAGTAAGGGCCAAGATAAGCAACCGAGCTCACTCGTATATTCAAAGTATACAATAAAGAAAGAGAGTCGTAATACATAACATAAGAATATAATCATTGTCCCCGGAATGGAGGACTCACCCCCTAGCTTGGGAGAATTCGTACTAGCCACGTGGAGGAGGATGATGATCAAATGGAGTTTCAGTTCCTACAAGGTAATATCATGTAGATATAGAGTATGTGCTAGTAAGTTTGAATGTAGTAAGTACATAGGATGCGATGCAACAAGAGATAGACATCATAGGCAAAATTCATAATCATAAAAAATGAATAGCATACTAATAATATGACATGTATGAATGATACGTGAAGTAAAACATGCTTATATAGAACATACTACATATGTAGGAAGAGACCATCATTTGGCTAATGGGTTTATCACCTCCCATCCTAAGTACTAGAGGTATCAATCCCTCAACTTGGTTATCAAATGTACCACCACCCAACTAGGTGATGGAAGTACCAACCCCTCAATTTGGTTAATGAGATACCAACCTCTCAATTTGGTTAATGAGGTACCAACCCCTCACTTTGGTTAATGAGATACCAACCCCTCAATTTCATTAATGAGGTACCAACCTCTCAATTTGGTTAATGAGGTACCAACCCCTCAATTTGGTTAACTTTCATCATTATAGGTAGTTTTCATGAAATCAACACATGAATACCATACATTTATCATCATAAAGTCATTCAACTCATATACCATGCTTTAGACCTTCAACAAGTCAAGAAACCTTAATTAGACATTTTATAAACACTTGGTGGGTGTGTGATACTAGTGTAAAAACCATGCAATTCAAGAGTGAAATCATGCAAGAAACATCAATGAAAAACCACCCACAAACACTTGGTAATACCCTAATGCGATGTACATTGAAATCCTACGTCAAATCTTAGAATAGATCATAAATTCATAGGTTAAAACATGCTTAAACAATCAAACTTTAATGAAACTCCAACTTAGTTCAAAGTCAAATTTATAGTAAGTAAGACTCATAAATAAATCAACTTAGAAAATGAAATTTATGTAAAAAGGAAGCTTAGGCTCCATGGGTGAAAGGAAAACATGAATGAAACCCACATACTAAGGACTTTGAGTTCCTTGAAATTGAGTTAGGAAAGAATAGAAGCTTGGAAGTGGGTCTTGGAATCCAAAACATGTTCTTGCTTTTCCTTGAATTTGTATTGGGGTTTGATGGAGGCTCTTGAGAGTGTATTTGAGATGATAGTAATGAGATTTATCCGTTGGAATATGGTTTAGGTCTAAAAAGGTCACTAGAGTAATTAAAATTTATAAAAACGCCATTAGCGAATGGATGGAAAAATTGGCAAAGTGTTGCCTCACTGGAGGATTGACTGGTTGTATGGCACTCCACGGGTCGTGTGGAGTGCCCATGAGACAAAACTTGGCCTAAAAATTGGATTTGGAACACTTAAGAAAAAGTTAGCGTCGATGTCACTTTGACGGGCCACTTTCACGAACCGTGTGGTGTTACACGGATCGTGTAGTGGTTTGTCCAACCTCACTTAGAAAAAATGTTACAAGCCACCCCACGACCCAGGCTCACGAGCTGTCCAACTTGCCATGGCCTGTTAAAGGTGCCCGTGGCACCACACTTAGCCAAAACTCCTCTCTTGCTCATTCTTCCTCACTGTGCACAACCCACGACCTTCCACACAGTCTGTGGAAAGCCACACAGCCTGTGCCACTGGCCGTGTCAGAATCCTTAGGAAAAAAAATGGTCTTTTCCATCCCCAATCCATCCAAATGTCCCGTCCAACACCTCAATGGTCGTCAAGCTGTCCGTGTGACTCACTGCACAGGAGGGTCTCACGAAAATGGTCATAACTCCTTCATCCGACCTCGAAATATGGTGAAACCAACTGCGTTGCAAAGCTAACTCAAAGAGATTTCATTTGACATGTTGTGGGCCATCCAATTCCAAGTTTACTAAAACTTCATGCTCGTTTAAAGTTGACCCTTGCATTAACCAACACCTAAAACTCAACTCGGAATTAAGCCTTGAACTTGTGTAAGTACTAGGAGTCTCCCATGACTCTAATACACTCTCCTTCTAAACAAATGAGGCTTGAAACATGGGTACATAAAAGCATGAAGGTGTGGGGTGTCACCTAACTTTGTGCCCAAATCCGCCACAACTAAAGTAAGAATTAGATCTCTTCAAACATGGGCCACAATGGCCTTTCCACACTTTTGGCACCTAGGCTTTTACACCCCCTCATCACCTCCTTTAACCTTATTACATTTATGAGGGCAATCGATTACCTTATGACCCATCTCGCCACAACCATAAAAAGCATTAGTACCCCTCAAGCATGGGCCATCATTGCCTCTAGCATATCTTGGGCACCTAGCATAAGGCACCACACAATCACCACCTTTAGGACTTTAGAAATTACCCCCATAATAGGCCCTTTTGGCCTCACTACTCCTCCTATTATCATTTGAAGTCTCGGGGGTACTTACTCATTGATTAAGTTGGATTGTCACCGGTTTGGCCAATAGCCATAGAGCATTGTCCACCTCCGCATTCGATGTGTCGTTGTCTTGAGTAGCCTGAGACATTCTGGAATGTAATAGTTAAGGCTTAGTAATAAGCCCTAAAGGACCTAACTCTACCACATATTAGATCATGAAGAAATGGAATATTTCCTAAAACGCCTCATAGTCTCTCACTCATAGTCATGGCGCGCTTCACAACCATGAATAAGACTCTAATCGATGTAGTGTACTAGACGCCAAGGACCATTAACAACCTAGTGCTCTGATACCAAGTTTGTCACGACCCAAACCTAGGGCCTAAATATGACACGGCGAATAGGGAACTCGAAGGGACCCCAATCAAGCCTTTTAACATATCATTACACATCCTTGGTCGTGGAAGCAATAAAATAAGAATAAAAGATAGTAAAGAGGGAATACGGGGCTGAGGGACATTTTTCATATCACAAAACATCAAAGATTAAAGGTTTTAGCAACATTACATAACTTGTCCAACAACACCTCTAAACATAGAACTTAGTGGGGACCAAGACAAGAAATCGGGCTCACTCTCATAATCAAAGCATACAATAGCATAAATCAAGAAAAGTATGTCCTTGAAGTTGAGGACTCACTAACTTGCTTTGAGAGATATTACACTAGCCACGTGGAGGAAGATGATAACCAAGTGGGGCTCCGGTTCCTACATGGTGACATCATGTAGGCATAGAGTATGTATTACTGTGTTTGAATGTACTAAGTATTTAGGATGCAATGCAACAACAGATAAACAATATAGTCAAAATGCATAATTAGGAAATAAATGACCATATAACAATATATAATGCATGAATGATACTTGAAGTAAAACATGCTAATATAGAACATTTTACATGTGAAGAAGGTGACCATCATTACATGACCAAGGCCTACTACCTCCTTAGTGAGGCAATTGAGGTATATCCCCACAATGAGGTAACATGGCCCTACTACCCCCCGAGCTAGGTGAATGAGTATATACCCCTCAATAAGGTAGCATGAGCCTACCACCCCCCGAGCTAGGCGAATGAGTTATATACCTCTCAATAAGGTAGCGTAGGCCTACCACCCCCGAGCTGGTCGACTGAAGTATATACCCCTCAATAAGGTAGTTTGGGCCTACTGCCCCCCGAACTAGGCAATTGATCAACTTCCAACACTATAGATACTTTTCATGAAATCAACACATTTATATCATCCTTTCTTCATCATAAAGTCATATAAGTCATAGGTCAGGCAATAGATCATCAATGGATCAAGAACCCTAAACCAGACATTTTATGAAACACTTGGTAAGTGTGTAATGCTAGTGTAAAACCATACAATTCATGAGTAAAATCATGTGAGAACTCTAATGTAAATCCACGCACCAATACTTGGTAAAACCCTCATGTAAAATACATTGAAAACCCCCATCAAATATCAAGAGAGGTCATAGTTCTATAGCCTAAAACATGCATAATCATAATATGTAAATCATCTCATGGTATAGACTTAAAAATGAGTAATCATGTACTTTCAATAAAACTTTCATGAAATACCAATATGGTATATGATCGTAATCTCTAATGAATGATACCCATAAGCAATAAAACTTGGAAACATGTAATTTTCATATAAATGGACGATTGGGCTTCATGGGTGAAAGGTACCCATGAATAAAATCTGCATATCTTAGACCTTGAATTTCTTGAAATTGAGTTGAGAAAGACTTGAAGCTTGGAATGGGGTCTTGAAATCCACAACTAGTTCTTGAGTTCCCTTGAATTTGTATTGGGTTTTGATGGAGGCTCTTGGGAGAATTTGAGGTTGTATTCCCATTGGGAGAAGTGAATTTGATCTTTAGGAATAGGGTTTAGGTCTTTAAGAAGTGTTAATATAGCATAGGAATCCCCAAAGGACCAATAGAAATGACTACATTTACAGAATGGCATTAATGAAATGGAATTTGGCAAAAATCTGTATATACCCCTACACATATGAGTTCTACAAAAACGGGTATAACTTCTTCATCTGAACTCTAACTAAGATGAAACAAAGTGAATTGGAAAGCTAATTCAAAGAGATTTAATTTGGTATATCGTGGGCCACCTAGTTCATTATGTGCTAAGAGATATGGACCTTTAAAATTGACCCACCTATCGGTACTTGTGCAAAATTTAACTAACGGAAATTCCTTTGAACTTGGCTTGATGTAGGGGACCCATGATGGTCTTAAACATCATAAATAAGCTTGACTTAGATTTGAATGAGAGCTTGAAACTTGAATGAGTTTCTTGAGATTCGTAAATTTGTTTGGGACACTTGAATTGGGTCAATATTTGTCTAAGTATTTGAGGGAGTATAGGGAAATGTCTTGTATGATATGAAAGTGAAATAATACTAAGTGTAGGTATTTTCATGTATGGGAAGACTTAGACCCACGATCCAAAATCCTTGGAGCGAAATGAAAAAATGCACAAAAAATAAACATACAGAGGCATGGCCTTAACGCGTCGGCCCCTAGGGTGCGGAAATCTCTCTGGAAATCGCATTTTGTGATTTCAAAATTTTGGTATGGTTGGTCTAAAATCGGGGTTAGAGCCATAACCCACTCAATTGTTCCCCCTAATCAAGAATATGAAGTCAGATTTTTGATATCATGCATGAATTTTGAGATATATGGAAATTACAATTCTAGGTACTTTCGAGGCACATTTTCGGGCACTTTTTGAGGTCGTTTCAACCTCATAATATCCCCTTTAGTTCAAAGGTTATATCTCTAGCCTTAAAAATCAACTCCCTTTACTAGGTTCTAGGCTCATATCTTTACATGGTCAATGATATGATGGTCATGCTTCAATAAGAAAGCGGTCACTATCAGTACTTAACCTAACCAAGGTTAGGGTCGAATCCATGGGGAATACAAGGTTTGACTATAAGATTTCATTACTAATCATTTCTAGTATCTATAACTAAAATCTCTAAATGGTGGTGGGGGTGGAGTGGAGAGTTTGTGATTCAAAAACAATATAAAATAAACACTAATTAAAATGCAGGAAAAAACTCAATTTTGAGGACAACTTGGGAATTGTGTTCCCCATGGTTCGTTGACTAAATTATCCTAGATATCATAACTACGATTAGTGAATAGCATGTAGGAGGGTAACATAGGTTCTTCCAGCCCTCTTATGAAGGTGAAAATCGAATTTCAACATGGCTCTTGGTCGGCTACCATGGCGTGCCAACTAACTGTTACCTATTATCCCAGTCAACCTCCCTTTGGTCAGGTTTGGTTGATTAGACGGGAAGACATCAACCAAAATCCTGTCATCTACTTCCCTTTTCCTATTCATCACTACCTTGGTCGAGATCCTGATAGTAGGTCTGGTTTGGTGTTGGCCACCACCAAACAACATTAATCATGAAGGGAAATAGAAGATACATGCAAAGCCACAATTATAGACATGCACAAAAACCTAGGTCATGTGAAGTCAACTACCCATGGTTCCTACAACCCTAAGTTGTGGGTGCTTAGCTACTCATGGCTAAGATAAAACGTATAAATATGCAAATAATAGACATTGTTAAGAGTTTCACCAATAACAATGGAAGAAATGGGCACCACAAGTTGCAAACCTACAAGCTTGATTAATCAACAATGAGTACAAGGCAATATTTGCAATCCCCAAAATGGGTTTTCCAAGAGAGAACAATAAACTACTCTAAAAACCTAAGCAAAGCTTCAAAATGTAATGGATAATTGTCAACTATTCGAACTCACCTCAAAAACCAAAGTTAAACTATTTATAGTATTTACAAAATAACCCTAGGAATTATGCAGAAAAGACAGCTGGCATCTGATAATTTACACTGTTACGACTCGTAGGTTGGCCTATAAGTCATAATCGGGATCTCGTATCATGTTCTTAGCATCTTGGACTGAACTAATACGACCCATAGGTACGAGACATTGCCTGAGCTATGACTCGTATGTTGGTCTCGTAATCTTGGTCTTCAATTTTTGGTATAATATTTTGGCCCTCTGATTCTTGCTATGACTCCACTTGTACTAGTCGTAGTGTGACTTCCGGCTCGTAGGCTGGGCTCGTAGGGGTGACCTTCACTTGGCAGATTTCTGATTTTTGGTCTCTGATTCCTAGTAGGACACAACCTATGACTCGTAGCGTGAGTTATAACTCGTAGGAGGGCTCATATGGCCTATGCTTCAGCAAAATCTGCAACTTTTCTTCAAAATCTTGCCAACCTAACTTTTCGGCAAGATTAACATAAAAACACATCAAAACACTAAAACATCACTTTAAAAACTCACAAAATCACTTGTTTCAGGCATCAAATGTGTTGTATTTTGACAACACATTAACACCCTCAACTTAGAACTGTTGCTTGTCCTCAAGCGATGACTCAATCTACACAGACAAAGATAAATACATAGCAACTAAACTAATGGCATATATATGACTTCTCTGATTCAAGTACCCAACTACCATTTCCAAAATAGGATTATGGAATTATTTAGCAAACAGGAACATAATGAGATACTTGGCAATCCAACTATGATAGCTAAGGAGCATCAACTGTCCACAATCACTCGTATAGTCATATGCTACTCAAGTAGTGCAAATGTCTTCACTAGAAAGAAGTCTCTTGTAATCACATAAGAGCATTTTAGAATTCAGGAATTGAGGAAGCATTCTCACTCTCATAACTTGAAATTAAATGCATACTGACTAACACCATAAGCTTGCCTCTATGCTCATCTTCTGGTTTGGTGATAAAGTGGAGGCGGATCACTTTAGGACTTATAGGCTTGTAACACCGTCTCAGGGTGCTTTGGTGAGGTATTTTGGGCAAAAAGTGACTAAAACTATCCTTGAACCTTGTCTACCAACATTTTTTGCTTTCATAATCCACCCCTTTTTTGCTTTCATAATCCACCCCTTTTTAAACCAATCCACCCTTATTCTCTTGTTTTGAACTTTTCTTGAGTGCTTTCTTTCTCTTTTTCAGCTGAGCCTTGATTTCAAACTCATTTTTGCTACTTTT